>JARJDW010007675.1:0-104334 GCA_030264715.1 Adinopsis sp. GC000173 | reverse complement strand
ATTGTCATGAGTATTTACTATAACAATATAATGACCGTTGCCAATTTATTTTTATAATCACGATAATCTACGATTTTTGTTGAAATGTATACCATATTTCCGGACGGAGGGAGTATAATACTTGTTTTTTTCTCGGTTAGCATCTTATTGAAATGACGTGGAAATGCAACGTGCAAAGCACTTTCAAGAGAATATAATAAAAAATATGGTAAAGACATTATTACGATTGAATATATTGTTTGTTACAAGTTGTATTTTACTTTTCAACACAATAGCTGAAGGTACGCACGGAAAGTATTAGTTACGTAACTCGCGCGCGTGATTTTACTCTAAGAAATACAATTACATGCACTTGATCTAAATGGAAATGCATCGTGGAGTAAAGAATGCGGAAAATGCTTGAACACATGCAGCACACAAATGCGGCGGTGATTGTAAAAAATGCGCGTAGTACAACACAATCCTAAAATAATACGAATTGGTTTAAAGTGGCTGTGTGATTGAAATATATTCGCACTTGAAATGTTGTTGTATTTACATAAATATAAAATTTCGCGGTTCGCTGGCGGTTTTGTTGTATTGAAGGTTGCGGAAATGAAGGGAAGGGAAAGGATGGAGGGATGAGGCGATTTGATTATACAAATTTTTTAATTAAACATTTTTTTTTTGTTACAGGTAGGTGGTAATTTAGAATTAGGACGGGTTGGAAAGTCGAAACAATTTGTTTAATTTAATTATACAGAAAAAAATGTGGGAGTTTTTCAATTAAATAACAATGGTAACCATTCGCTAAACATTCAACAAATTTATTTAATAAAGTGTATAATATTTGATTGAATGATTAATTGGAATTTTCAGTATCGCTTTAAGGTAAAAATTGCTCGTTTTTATCGTACATATAACAAAAAAATATGTTGGCCGTTTCACGTAATGCGTATAACATTTAACAAATTGCAACAATAAAATCTAACCTTAAGCATAAAACGAAATTAACTCGACCAATAACAAAAAAATTTAAGCGATAGTTTTGCCAGCAAACTGTAATCTCAGTATCATAGCAATCTATTAAATGTTTGTTGTTGGTGCTGCTGCTGCTGCTGTTAGTAGCAATCGACGTAATGGCTACCTTTACTGGATATTATACAAGTGACTTAAAGGCTTACCTAATATGATTACGTAAATTATTTCCTAATGACAAAACGTTTGATCTCAACACATAATAGAATTATTATTCGTACGTTATGCGAAATTTGATAGCTGTACAGTGTAAATATTTTTGCAGTGCCACTATTGCTAGAACTACAATAATAAGTACCTATGTTACAATACAAAGGACGAAAATTATTTTTATAAATATTTGCACATTCAATGAACAAAAAAATAAGAAACGAACGAAAGAAAAAATAGACCAAGATGAAGAATGTTTCGTTAAAATTTAATTTTAATGTAAAGAGATTCCACTCAAATAGTTTTCTTTGCAAATCAACCCTAAACAAATATTGACTCGCACCATTCTTGCATCCTTTGAAAATAGAAAGAAGGAGGAGAGAATGATTATTTTTTCCTCCTAGCTAATTTGCCGGATTTAAGCAAAAATGATTAAGATTGGAGTTTAATAAGCAATTTATATCTAATTTCGCTTGCTCGCGTTTTTCATTCGTATACATAGGTTTTTGCTACTTCTTCCTCCTTAATAGAGAGATATGTTTAAATGGCATAAAAGTTAGTGGAAATAATAAAGTTATAAATCCGAGACGATGTTTTCCATCCCATCTAACCGAGCCAATACTTTTTCTTCAGATAAGAACTTCCTGAACTCTTATTTATTTCGGTATAATACCCATAAGGGTATTTTTTGCAATTTTTTTGCAAAAAAGAGACATGAAATAAAGAACAAAAAAACATATCAATCACGAGCAGAAATTATGTTTGCCTGCTTGTTGATAAGTAATTGGTCTCAAATAAAAGTTTCGCTGTTGCCACCGACAAATGGATAAAAACACACAAACACACACATATAGTATATATACAATATATCTATCATACATGTTTGCAGTATAGAAAAAATATTAATCTTTCGCTTTCTTTCAACGAGAAAAAATTGCGTCTTTGGTCACAAAAGAAACGTTTGGCGTCTTTCAATGTATGTACAACATTCCAAGATTTATAACGCAAATATTTTTTTTATAAATATATATTTAAGCATTTTTTGCGTGAAGTTTTTTTTTTCTCGCCCGACGAAATAAAAAAAAGGGAGCGCGCGCGCGGCACGAGAGAACCGGTGATTTTTGTCAGGGCACATTCTCTTGTTTTTGATGGGAATCCGACAACCGGAAATTTAAACTGTTTTAACACAACGATAAAAAAATCATGGAATTGAAATGCGCGAAAAATGTGAAGGGCCTGCCGCCTTTAAATGTATACAGGATGTTGGCGAATCTCGACGCGACAAATTTGGAGGGGTGCGAAAGAAATTGTCGAAGAATGTGATGATGTCGCAAATGGCATACTTAGTGCGTGCAAATTTGCAAAAATAGGGTGCATACCTTTGCATGTTTTTGGTAATGCACGCATAGAACGTGGTTTTATGTGATTAATTGGCGCAAAACTGCGAATTTGGTTACATCCTGTGTAGAACATTTACACCTATATATATATTTTTGCTGATTGCTTTATGTTGTTTATATATGCGCGAAAGCTAAATTATTTAATAAGCACTTTGGATGTTGTAATCTATGTGCGACACACATTTGCCCCATTTATGAAAATGAAAATATATTTAATATTTAAATGCGCTTAGACGTACAATAAACGCGACGGCAATCATAAAGAAACTAAGTACGTTAATGTGTGTAATAGCGTAGCGCGCGTATACAGTTCACTTTAAAACCGAATTTCGCTTTTTTAATATAATTAAATTTTAAGTCGTTCACTCTCATTTTGCTGCTTTATTAAATTTCATTGAACGTTGTGTCGTATATGTATGTGTAAATGTGTGTGTATTTGTGTGTGTGTGTGTGTGTGTGTGTGTGTGTGTGTGTGGGTGTGTTGTTTTATAATATAATCAAATTTGTTGAAGTAGTTAAGTAAATAGAAAAGCAATTTAGAGTTGGGCGCAAAAAATTCAAGACAATAAGAAAATTAATTCCTATATATTCTTATTACAAACCCTCTTAGCTCGCATACTTATGTTGGAAGGAAAAGTGATATGAAAGACAAAGCATTTAATTATGAAGAATGGAAGAACTGACTGACATGTTCTAGTGTAGTATGGAGGGTGGATTTTCAAGTGTAAAGATGGAAACAAAAAGCTGGTACGCATTACTTGGCTGCTGAACTTGAGAACAAGTCACTGATTTCGTTTGCGCAGTCAGTTAATTGTTGAACGAGTCAAGTTGGTTTCCAGCAGCAGCAGAAAACGATATTCCATTTCACACAAAAAAGTTTTTCATATATGCGTGCATATAGATAGGGTGGTGGTAGTAGATGGTAGGTAGGTAGGTACCTATGCGCCTCTTTCTCGCTTTCTTTCTTTCTTTCATTCGTTCGCTCATTCGTTCTTTCTGTCTTTCTCGACGCGTCTTCATTCATCTTGAATGCATAGATATGTGCGCTGCTGTAGGAAAATGGAAAATATAAAAAAAATGTTGAAGCTAATGGATGAAAAATACATCCTGGCGGATCACCAAAATATATCTTATTTTAAAATGCGACACAGACTAGTTGCAGGAACGAGCTCAATTTATAAAGGGTATACATAATGGAAAGGATCGTAGATGCAGGACGGATTCTACCTAATCTAGATTACTGAAAGTTTTACAGGATTCCAGGATAAAACCATCCTTCTGAAATATACTTTAACCGAGGATTATGAATAAAGAAGAGAACTCAGAAAAATTATATATACGCCGCCGGTTAAAAACATACATATTTTAACAAACAATTAGCGCGCGCACCAACCAACCAACCAACCAACCAACCCCAACCGAAAACCAAACAAAAATGAACCGAATAAAACGCTCCACCTTTAACAACGTTACAATGCCATAAATAATTAATTTATTAAAAAAAACAACGGCGCCAACTCTAAATGTAATATCAAGAAAACTTAATTAACATGCTAAATGTAAATAGAAAAAAATCGCTTCAGTTTGAATTAATTTTTTCCCGTCGCTAGTTGCTGCTTGCCGGTATTGCGTTGCAACAACAGCAGAAAAAAAATTGAAATTATAATTAATGATTAATTGATTTTGGTATCATTTTAAAGTTTTAATAAATAAAAGCGCGCTCGCTGCGCTATAAGGAAAACTAATTAGCATTTTAATTGTAGATGAAAAAGATACTGTTTAAGGTATTTAAACTATAAATACGAAAAGCGGAAAATTTATTAACCTTTTCGTTGGAAAAACAAGAGCAAGAGCGCATGCTTTTATCAGAAAAATATTAAATAATAGCTGGTGCAGCTAGTTCTAGTTGTTGACGAATAAAAAGCAAATTGAATTAATTTTTGGTTTAGCGGCGAACGTTTGTTGTGCGGTTGGTTGGTCGTTGTGGAAAATGCGCACCACATTTTTATCGTCAAAAATGGTAATTTAATATCGTGCGGTGGTGAAAATCTAGAATCAAACTAATAAGAGTTGCGATTTGGTCCTCTCTTTGTATCTCTCTACGTGTGTCTGTGTGTGTGTGTGCGCGCACGAGAGGGAATTTATTTGTCCGATCAATATTTGATGATATTGGGATCAAAGGATAAGTGTTAATTTTTTATCTGAAACCGACTCGAATTGCTGCAGGTCAAGTAGGTTAACAGATTCTGTGACCCATTCCAGCATACATACAAAACGTGGACGAGGAGGACCGGAACGATTCTGATCTCTGACATCGATGAAACGATCGACGATTTTTCGCATTATACAACAGATAGATATTATATTTGAGTGAACCGAACGGTGATGGTGATGAAGATGGTTGTTCGTTAGCAAAGGTGTTTGAGTGACCAATTTACTGCTTTAGTAAATTCATGATTCGTTAACATAAAATTTTTGATGATTTTTTCTTTGCGTGGATATTTTGATATTTTTTTAATCTTCGACATTTTTCGTCAAAATATCTTTCGAAAGACGAGAAGAATGCAGTTCTTATTCAATCATGATGAAGCTTGATAAAAGATTTCATGGAAATTCAAGAAAAATCAAAAGAAAATCGTAAATATTTCTAAGCAAATAAAATTCCATCCAAAATGTAACGCTTAAGATACTAAAAAGATAAGTTAGTCATTAGAAACTATGTAGGTATTAAAAAAATGAAATATTATTGGAAACACATGATGCCTAGACTATCCAACCGCTAACGATTCACCAACAAATCACCAACAATCCGCAATCATAATCGATCAATCAATTTTAATTTTTCTATTTAGATGCGCGTGTAATAATTAACGCGACGCAGGGATTGATATACAAACAATTTGATAGATTAATTTACTAAATTTCCAGCGGTTTGTTTTTTATTTGAAATTACGGATGCAGTGCAAACACACATACAAATGCATAATACCATTTAAAGCCTCGAACCGAATTGTATGTGTGCTTTGATAGAAATATGTAGCGGCGGCGATGTGAATGAGTGGATATTAGTATTATTAAATTCTATAATTGCTTATATGTATGTTTAATTAATTTTACATTTAAATGTAAATAATTTGCTAACACACGAACGCCAATAAGTTAATATTCGTACGGGCGCGCGGTGCGGCGTTCTGCTCTAAACGCAAACTGAAATTCGTGATTTATTCGTGGCAATAACGATGAAGCCCAACTGTGGACTTTTGATACATTATGCCAACAATTGTCACATATAACAGTTATTTTACTAAATCTGGACCAACTAAATATCATAATAGAGGGATTAGTAACAACTATTACGCCAACTGTTACCAAAGTAAAGACGACATGAGCACACAAACACCAAACTTTATTTTATGCAATTTTGATGCGTCAAATTTTTTTTAGAATGGGAGTAGCTATCTACCTATCTAAATCATTTTTGTAATATTTGATTTTTGCATTGGCTTTCAACACAATGGCGGGTAATAAGTCTGAAAAGTTTCCATCAATTTGCATAATTGTTAAATTAACTAATATTTGAAAATGTACGTCGTTCAAATATTTATTAATTAGAACGCCTTTGATGCGAAATAATTTAGGATGGCGTTAATTGTTTTTTTCCTGGCGGAAAAAAAATTGGTCGAATGGCGTAGGATGGGTGGTAGTATAGTAGCATAGCATAGCACCAGTAGCACGGACGAAAAATATAATTAAATAGGAAAATTAAAGAGCTCACTGACAGTGCATTTAATTAAAACCTGTTTGTCGAAATAAGTAATATCTTTTTAGGATGCGCAAAATTTCGCTTCATTCGAAAATTGTGTGGCATTCAATCAGTCTAATTCTAATTACAGGGCCAAACAAATAATTTCTAATTAATTGCGCGCGGCGCTCTGTCGTCTACATCGTCGTCTTTTCAAATGCAAATTCTTAAATGGCAAATTAAATTTATCGTTTGTGTTGTGTTTTTGCCCGACTGCAACACGATAAGACGACAAGATCGCACGAGCGCCGCTTTCGTCCAAACTCGCTTGCTCTTTCAATACATGTATAAATAAATATATAAATAAATAAATAAAAAAATATACATATATATGTATGAAAAACGTAATAATAATTGTTTTGTTTCGTTTTCGTTCCGATGAATGGCATATATATTCCGGTTGCTGAATATTTTATAGTCTCTACAATATAAATTTGTAGGATCCATTATATGAAGTAGACATACCAAGTGAAGGATACATTTATATTGTGTATTGTATCATGCGGTCTTTCCATTTCCATACGAAGATTTTACATAAATATGAACATTCCGCATACAATATTCCTTTTTATTCAACGTACGTGAATTGGAAGCAAATGGGAAACGAAAATTCTGTTAGAATTTATTTGTTACTTGAAATTTTTTCCAATTTATCTGTACGTATCAACTGTTGTCTCGTCGAGGTGGATGTAAACGAAACACACAACTTTTAGGCAGGTAGGTATAAGTTACGATAGCGTTTTCGACCATGTGTCGAACACGATTCGCACATTTTCAATATAAAATACTTTTATATCCCTGCTAAAAATTTTGTAAGGGATGAAGAAACGAGCGAGAGCTACTAGCACTTATATAACAGCGCCCCTTTTTACACCAAGAAAAGATTCCATGTTGTAAAACCTAATATTTTTCGGCTCGACTTTTTTATGTGCATATATGAAAAGCTAGCTAGCTAGCCAAGCAGCAGCAGCGGCAGCAGCAGCAGTAGCAGGTAGACGACTACTATCACGACGATGACGACGACGGCAATGCTCAAGAGTGGAGAAAAAAAATCAATTTTGCCTTCTTTACTTCTAAACCTTTATACATACACATCTCGTACATACACATACAGAACTCACACATGTAATTTTTAATATTGCAACAAATCCGTCGTCGTCGTAATTAAAGCGGAAAGAAATGTAAGGTTGTTCTGTGTGCTGTGGCTGTCAAAACAATTACAGCTTAGAGCTGACATTGTACGAAGGTGTGTGTGCGAAGAGCATTTTGTGATGTGTATATATAGTATATATGACTTCTTCCTGCTATTCACTCATTTTAAGTTTAATATAACTGCTTGGATATTAATGTGACATAATACAAATGGGGGGTTTTAAAAACATTCCGTCAAGTCTGTGGAGATTTAGCAAAATGACCAACATAAATTTATCATAAAAGCACACTTTTTTGCTAGGATGAGGATGAGGAGGATTTCGTTGCGTTCAGCAATAAAAATGTTGCTTTTAAAAGCCACATACATATATATGTATACACATACACCACACACACACACACACACATACAACTCAACCACATTAAGAAAAAGAAGGAATAAAAAGCAAACAAACAAACAAACAAACAAACAATTTTTCTTCCTCCAATTTGCAATAATTCTGATAATGATATTGAGCGCGTTCTATCTAGTTACGTTTCAACTGCACGAGGAAAATAATTTTACACTGTTTTACTGAATATGTGTGTGTGTGTGTGTGTGAGTGTGGGTGTGTGGGAATGGAAATTGCAAAAGCAGAATAGTATTAAAAGTCACAATCTTTGAAATAATAAACAAGCTTGTTATGCAAAACAATGAATTTGTAAAAAGCTTGTTTCCGGTTTCAAATGTTAAGCTTTAACAGTCTGTTGCTGCACTCAAATATTATTATTTCTAAATATATAAAACATTATGTTTTGTGCGCTTTAACATTCGCCTTGCATCTTCATTAATTTTAATTAAAAGTTTTCTTATAACCGGCATCAAGGCGAAAATTTATTATCATCAAATCTAAAACAAACAGCGAACGAACGAGTGAGTGAGTGAGTGAGTGAGTGGGAAGGAACAATTTCGCTTTGGCGTATTTTTTGCGACCGCTTCAGTTTTTTTCCTTCAACTATGTACTAATATTTAATCTAAGTGTGCAAATATTTGATGTTGCGGTGGTGCGCGCTTATTTTTTTGCTTATTTTTTGCGTTTTCTTGTTGCGTTTTTAAATCGTCTGTTCTGTTCTGTTCTGTTCTTTTTGCCGGACTGAAAATATTTGTATATGTAAACAGATATAATAAAAGGTGGCGGCGGTTGGTGGTGGTGAAAGGGTTGTGAGCGATGAGAATGTGGAAGCCAAAAAGGAAGTTGCTATTAAATTTGGAATGTGATTTTAGCTCGTGTCGGTTTGCTTTGCTTCCATACTATGAAGGTATTGTTTGGATCCTCTAATTTGCATATATAACACTATCTATCTTCGTCGTTGTGTGCACGTATATAGAAAGCGCCTTATTTAAAATTCAGATGGACGCTGATAATATCGAGCATAATAAATTGAGATTTTGTTATTACTGTATAATGGACAAACGAGCGCAAAAAAAACAAATTCCCGCACAGAAGATTATTTGCTAATTGATAAACCCGACAAAAAATTTTTCAAAATAAAAAGATACATTAATTAATTCGCATAAAATTAATTAATTAGCCCAATTCTATGATTTTTCCATCTATCATAAATTCACAGTGTTTTGTTATATTTTTTTTTCTGGCCGCAACTAATCAGTTAATAAATCTACCGATTTCGTGTTGTTGCAGGTGTTGCAAGATATTTATCAGGAAATAAATCAATCGTTTTAATCTAGCATTGCATATAATTGTTCATTTAATTAATTATCATCAAGCGCGTTTACTATTCCTATGTTATGTATAGTAGTACAGCTACAATACTATAATACTATAATACATTCGTGATGGAAGTCATCTTTATTGGTTTTTATTGCCTTATCTCCACCCAAAAATCGCACAATTATATAGTATATCTATAGAACGATAAATTATTGTACAATATCATTTTATTTATGAAGTCGCTTTTTGCTTTATTTCTAAATTGTGATTCTCATTTACGAAACCGATTCGTTTGAAAGGCGTTCATACACTTATTACTCTACTAATTTAATCATTTTTGGTTAAATTGCTGAAAAAGCGAGTTTAATTATTAAAAATCTGCATTAATTAAATTTTTAACAATGCATTTGTTTATTAAATTTAACGTTAAAGTATGTGGGTAGTTGCATACATGGAAAACGTTAACGTTTTATTATTAAAACATTTTGCACAAAAAGCGCATCTAAATATTTTATGTAAAATTACTACCTATTATATTTCTAGTTTAATGACGTTTTATTAATTCAATCTTCAATAAAATGATTATGAGTCAAATTGATTGATTATTAAGAATTTATAATACTATACATAATGAATTGATTAATATCGTTTATGAAGTGAGAAATTATTGCAATCACGTTATATATATATAGAGAGATATCTATATATATATACATTGACATTATACACCAACAATTAATTGATTAAATTATATACAATTATAGATTCCGTATATTACATAGCATAAGCTAATGCGTAAGGGTAGCAAAGCAAACCGATATACAGATTGCATTTCCTAACTAACCGTAGAGTGAACATGATAATTATCAAATTTGGATTGGCAAATCAATTTTTCATTCATTTACGTAATGTAGGTATGTAATCGGTTTAAGAGCTATAACAGAATACGAATTTTTAATGATAGTGTTATAAAAAAACTTTAAATATGTAATTGGAGAATCAAATAAAAAGGTCACACAAATATGTGTAAAATAGCAATTATTGGAAAACATTTGTATGAATAATACTTTCATGACAACATCGACATAATTAAATCAGAAAACAATGAACATTTTAATACAATAATCATTTTATTAGTTTTTATCATTTTAATTGGCGATTATCTATTTTTCTATATATAATTGGTAATAATATATAAATCAAATTAATTAGTGTTGATTTCTTTGTATTGAGATTTTTATGAGGCTTTATTTTAGTGTGAAACGCTGGAATAATTATTTGAAACAAACCACCCACAACAGAGTTTTTATTTGACAAAATGGACGTAACATTAACATTAATATAGCAGATTATGATGAAATAATAAATATGGAATATTTAATCTGAGTCTAAATGACCATTTATTTAATATAGTAATTTTATAATATTATAGAACGACAAATATGAAAATTTTATTATGATAAATTATATTTCATAAAGTAGATTATTTTTTTGCAACAAAATGT
Source organism: Adinopsis sp. GC000173 (assembly GCA_030264715.1). NCBI lineage: Eukaryota > Metazoa > Arthropoda > Insecta > Coleoptera > Staphylinidae > Adinopsis > Adinopsis sp. GC000173. Next base: position 93,596 of record JARJDW010007675.1, on the reverse strand, counting down.
TTGGGCGAGTGGTTGAAAATATATATATATATATAGATGTAGGTATGTGTGTGTGTATGTTAATATAGAAAATATGGTCGTAAAAATTACCCAAATAAATTGTACAGTAATAAACAAAATAAATTATTATTGGAATATATGAATCGTAAATTTTCTATGGGGTAATAAATAGTCGATTTTTTCTCTGTATTCGGCGGTGCGTTGTGACTATACTATACGGTTTGTACGTTCGCTAGCAAGCAATAAGTGCACATACACATACAACACACAAACATTTATTTTTCGTTTTTTGCCCCCGGTTTTTTTTGTTTTTATTTGGATAGCTCCCTATATATGTGTGTGTGTGTGCACGTTTCCGGTTGTACTTGAAATGGAAACAGTGCGCAAATGATACAATTGCTATACAGCTTGTAATTAAATTAGTTATTACACATCAACACGTCCTGACTGTTAAATTCATTCCACTTTATGATTTGTTTTATTTTATGCAAATACGCATTCAATGTATTTTTTTTCGAAATATGAATTAAAAACATAAAATATACTTTGTTGGGATTCATTTCCAATTCATCATCGTTCAATTAACAATATAGTATTTAGGATAAAATATTTTAGCGAAATTATAAAAAAAAAAACTGCTATTCGCATAATGACACTGCATTGTGTGTTAGCTGCAGAAAGCGGGGAATAATAAACCTGATTCTTTTATATTGTTTCTATTTAGGTCGATAAATTAAAAATATAAAATATATTATTATAATGCATTTCGAATTCATAAACGCACATTAACTGGGCGACAGGTATTTGTACCGATTGTGGCGGACAATAGTAGTTAACGGTCATAGAGTACGTCATCGTAAATAAGGATGCATCTCTTCTGCGTACCTGCAGCCAATTGCACCTTTTTTTGTTATGTTTATCACTAACCGATTTTTATTCGATTTTAATGTAAATTTTTGAATGACGTACTCTATTCAAACAGCTGTACCTAGCAGTAAGAGATGCATTCTTATTCGAAATGACGTTCACTCCCGTTATGCACCCCAAAATAATATAATTGATATTTAAAATAACATTTGTAAGCAGCCGTTTTACTTTATCATTGTGATTAGTCCTTAAAACAATAAATACCTCATGACCGCAAATTTTTATTATAATTTTGATATTATCAAGCAATTGGAGATTTTACGTTTAAGAAGAATAGAAATAAATAATATTCGCGCAATGACATGGCATTGTGAATGGTGTGTGTCTTCGCTCCCAACAGCAGCAGCAGCAGCAGCAGCACAGCAGCACAGCAGCGAATTTTAAAAAATAAATCTGAAATTGGACGTGAAAGGCGTGCATTGAAATAAAGTTAATTTCACATTTCAGTGTAAATTTTCACATTCTGAAACTTGTACAATATATCACTTAAAAGCATTCTTCCGTCTCAGAGCTGACAAATAAAACAAATCCGAGATTTAACAGCGGTGCAAATTTAAGGCCTTCTCTACATCACCATATGTGTCGCATTCCACCAAAGAAAACATCCTAAAGGCAAAACGAGAGAGAATCTCAGTTGGAAATTTTATGACCTTGCTGGCTGCTCTCACACACATCCAAAGTGAACACCAACACACACACACACACAACATATATCCTTTTAGAAACGACATATGTGATGTGTATAGTGGAATTGCTGTCCTGGATTTGTTAAAGAAATCGAACTACATGCAACTAGCTATAAAATCGAAGCCCCTAAAAATATATATACATACATACATGCAACTTTTTTCCTCTCCGCTCGTGGAGTGAGTAGAAAATATATCGCAAATGCGCCGCGCCGCTTCCTTATACATATAATCATTTTTTCCGAGCCAGCTAGGAAAAAATGATTCATTTACCTGCACAATGCTGCATTATATAACATATAAGTCATAAATCATTCTGAGTGAAGTCCGCTTCTTGTATTATTCAAATAGCGCGTTTTTTTTTCGGGAAAAAACAAAAGAGGGCACATTTTTTTGCCGCCACATTTGCAATTAAATTAAAAATATACATTAGAAATATTACCTGACAGGATTTTTAAAGGTGCATTTAAATTTCGTCTTGCCCGAAATTATTTTATTATTGGAAAATTGTGTGGAATGAAAGTATGATGTATGATGTATGGCACGCGTTCTCCTCACTCGTATGCTAAATTAAGCCACATTACATTTTCATTGCGTTGTAATTAATATTTCTGTTGTGATGACGGCGTTGGTAGGATTGGTAGGATTGGTAGGATTGGTAGGATGGGGAAACAACACCAAAAACTGAAACTTTTTATTTTTTCGTTCAAGGAAAGTGGACGAAGCAGTAGAAGTAGAAGAAGAAGAAAAAGAAGAAGAAAAAAAACGAATGAGAGAGAATGGGAAAAATTTTCAGCGGTAGCCACACACTAAACAACTTAGAACGGAAGTTATTAAATTAGCCCCCAAGTACCTAATTGCATCTCTCAACAACTTGGTCCAAGAGTTCTCAGCCAATTGGGTCATTATGTGGTTTTGGATAAGACTAGACAACTCATCCTTGTTGCGCTAATAACATTACTTAAACCGCAACCGCATATACGTGAACATCTCTAATTACTCGCCACTTTTTCACATTTCTTTCCATCATCATCATCAACATCATCATCAATACGGAAAGTAGATAGGTAAGTTGGAAATGGTGCAGTAGCGTTTATTTACTCGCGTTTTTTTATTAATGCAAGAACCGCTGCTTCTCCTCAGTATTTTTTCTGCTTCTTCTACTCAAAGAGTTAGCGTTGAGGTTTTTAATATTTATTTTATTAAAACAAGACGACGGAAAAGTTTTGTATGTGCGAGCAGGAGTTGGGGGTAGAAAAAAAAAAATATATAAAGACATTTAGTAGTTGAAGACAGCTTGCACTTGGGAGTCGTTTTTAACATTGATGGTAAAGGGCCAGCAACATATGTTTCATAAAAATGAAGCTTTTTGAACAAGTTTTTAACTTCTTTTTGCTCGCTTTGCATCATGGCGCTCGCGCGCTCTAATCGTAAAATTTCACGATTTTATCAATATAAAAATTTATTAACACACAAATTGTTGCAATAAAATAATTTACACTCGACTCAACTACCACTATACCCGTATATTAAAATAAAACATTTTATATTTCATTTTGCCGAATGCACAATTTCGCATTGAATTTTATGCAAAAAACCAACCCACCCGAACGAATTTCATGAATCATTAAAGGAAATTCATTTATTTCAAATATATTTGATGAATAGGAAACTTAAATAGTTAACCACCTAAATTTTTTACAAGACTGACTCGACGATCGATTCCAGATTGCATAAATTGCCAATTAAATTAAATACATTTTAAAGCTGTTTATAATATATAGAAAAAGTTGAAATTCTTTTAATGATGCAAATATGTTGTTAAATGAACTGAATACAAAAACTATTTGCCCCAATTATTTCCATGCAACAAAGAAAATTAATTCTTTTCCGAAAATTGACAAATTAATCAATACTTAAATTGATTGATTGTCGTTTTGCGTAATTTTTCATTCAATTCTGTCGATTTTTCTAAGTTTGAAAAACGTAGCAGCATCCGAATTAACACACGATAAATCTAAATTAAAAAATATTTCACAACGTAATTGTAAAAGTTTTGCTATGTTTTGTCGTTTCGCTCTCTGTTCAAATTCTTTTCACAACGAGCAATTATTTTAGATTTATTTAAATGTTTTTGTATTTCACAAATTTTATTGTTTATATACAGTTTTTCAGCGCTATAGCATTTTAATGAAAAATCAATTCAATTATTTTATACAACAATTGATTGATTGCTATTTGGGTGTAATTTTTCATGCATTTTATATAACATTACAATATACAATATTTTGATAGATTACACACGTGCATGATATGGCTTTTTAATATTTCATTCACACGTACATACATACATACATCCATACATACATACATACATACATACATACATATCGTATATGAAAAACGATAAGACGAATTATCGTACAATACAGCACACAAAACTCAAATAGTTACCCAAATCGCTTATTAAAACTAAATGAAGAGAATAAAAAAACACACGATGCGATTTTATATCGTCTCATCTTGAAAACTAAAGTGATTGGACTGTGAAATCAAGATAAGCCCAACGATAACCGTATAGTTGGTAGTATGATAGTATTTTTTTTCCTCGAATAAGGCAATATAAATGCCGGTTAAATTTACGTGAAAATAGCAAACTCTATATTGTCCCCATTAGGGCAAGCAAATAATTATTTTTGTTTTGTTTGCGTACCACGATAAAGCAATGGTTTGTGTTGTGTGTTGCGAGTGTGTATACACGTTGTTGTTGCTGCTACAGCTACTGCTACTGCTACTGCCACTGCTACTTTTTTTTATTGTCGAATGTGTTTGTTGTATCCTGTTGTTAACCGGGGCCTTGGACAACAAATACGTCTTTATTACCGTCGACCGAATGAACGAACGAAAATTTACTCTACTGCGCGCCGTAATTAACCTTAATTTCCTGATATTTTATTAAAAATGACATTTTGTCTAATTGTTATCTGGGGAGATATATAAGCGAAAATAACTTTTAGCATTCGTTCGTTATCATTTTTTTTTCTTTCTATTGTACAATAAATGATTTTTTATTAACTAGTTTTTATCTATGTTTGTTGTGTTCGGCCAATAAAAGTCAGCAAATTTAATTGCTTTTCGAAATAATTAATGGGCAATCTGAGATTGCAGAGAGCATTCTATTTGCAGTAAGCAACAAGACGGTACAAATTAAAAATAAAATTTATTTACATACTAAAAAACAGAAAACTTTAATCAAAACTGCATTCGATTCACTTAAATCTACTAACCTCATTCCCGTTTTGTTTTAAAGCTAACCTCAATTCGAAACGATAAAATAATCCTAAATCTATTTTTACGATATTGCAAACGTAATAACAATTTTATTATTTATATAAAAAAATCTAAATCGTGAATTAATAGCATATAATTCGTACAGATTTTCGGTGGGACGACGGTAAAGCCGAAACCAAACACTTTTATGATATATAAGCGCGCGTATCCATCAAAACAGTTAACGGCTTTTTATAGGCATCACAATCAAAATCTCGACGAGCGAAGACGGAAAAAAAGGTGAAGGGAAGGAAACTTTTCTTCAACATACACACACACATACACACACGTATATAAATAAAATTTTCGCCCATAAACGTGCGCTATAAATGTGTATTCTTTTCTAGTTGTTGTTGTTGCTGCTGCGGTTATTATAATGGTACGCGCTTTACTTACTTTGTATTCGTATGCAATATAAACTTAAAATACATATTTCGAAACTCAATTTTGCTAGTACTCTAGTAAGTAGATAGTAGTTTTATATATTTTTTTTATTTTGGCTTGCATTCTCTCGCATTTAAAATAAAATTTATCTAAATAGTTGTTTATGCATTTAATACGCGACACGTACGTGTACCAACCGTACAAGTTTATACATTTTTGTCGGCTGCAAGTGCATGCACTAAGCCCTTTTAAAGCTCGCCGTATACATACATTTTGAAAAAAAGAATGCAGATAGGTAAAAAGGTGAACGTGTATGTTGTGTGGGTGTGTGTGTGTGTATGCGCTTTACTCTGTTAATTCGTGATATAAACATTATTTGTATGTAATTTTTTATATTTTTATATTATTATTATCATCGCATTCGCATCTCGACATAATTGTTAAGTTTTATGGATTAAAATAATACTCTCTGTTGATAATAAAGTGACGTTTTAAAACTACAACGTCGCTCTTCATACAAAACATGAAATTAAATGAAAAATAACATTTGTGATAATTTTTTGCACTTACATATTAAAAAGCCAACCTGTTTATGTCAGACAAAAAGTAATTTTCGACTTGTTATCAAAATATGTAGGATAGAGTAATTTTACCTCTGATTTCATAACATAATGGACATTACCTTAGTTTGCCAAAATTAGTTATAAATAGATAAGTGTGTGTGTGTGTGTATCAAGTTTAATTATTATAATATGTTATGTAATATTCCATTACACTTTGCATGAAATACCATTACGACAAAAATTTGAAATTGCACACCACATCTAGATTATTTTGATAAATCAATTTTTAACCACTTTTTTGTTTGTATTTTGTTTTCATGAACTTGGCACATTTTGTTTTGTTTGCATCTTTTCAGCCAGCCAGCTAGCTAGCTAGCAAGCAGCTAACTTTTTTCGTGCACATGATTTAAGTAAAATGTAAGGATAACAAAAGTTTTATTAAAATTTTTTTGTTGTCGTTGATCTAAATATTATATATTATAAACAAATATAAGATAAGATTTTGATAAGAAAATTCAATTATCTTAAAAAGTTTTTCGTATTAATCAAAATATAAATATTTTGCCGGTATGGGAAAATTGAAAAATTTTGAATGAATAACACACTCGTGCACATACACCCCCACACACACAAACAGACATCTATAGATATATAGTTTGGTGCATATTGCTAGGAAATTGTTTAAAAACAAGCAAACTTTTTCGGTATATTGCAAGTTATATATTGAAGTCATTCAATATTTTGCATGCATAGAATATATTGTGTGCATAAATTTTAGGTACGGCTTGGGGTAATAACTCTATTTAAAGACGACGCACACACTCACATACACATACACATACACATACGTGTGTATTATATACACAGTTACAACTTAAATAATGATGGTGAAATTTCGCTCGATTGTTTAAACCATTTTATACCAACTATTAACTCCCAGCTTATTATTATGAAGCAACAAGATTTTGTTTCAAAGGGCTTTCCACTATAATAAGATTATATAATTGTAAATTTGTTTCCATTCTAATTAAAATAATGTCAACATGTGGAATTTCATCGCAACCACACAACCCACTACACATCATCAATTAAATGGTTTATTTTCACTAAGAATCATTTCATGTTTAAGAATAATCACACACACATCACACTTTTAACAATTCAACACCCAGAATATTGTAATGTAGCATCATTACTATATAGAGACGAAAACACGTAATCCTTTTTATGTGATGTCATCAAGTATGAATATTTTTATCACAGTTATGGTAGTCATCTACTTCGACGCCGACTAACTGTGGCCAAATTCATTCTTGCAACATCAAAATCGGACGCTTTTTGCAGGACGAAGATAGTAGTAATAATAACTTTTCGTCTGCCACCGATTTTAATTAGATAGTAGGTATGGAAAATTTACATCCGCCCATAAAAATGCTCGTAACAAGATAATGGTTATTGTCTTGGCGAAACTAAACAATTCCCTTTGTCACCCGTCACTCAACTATCTTTATTGTTCATAATAAATTTATTTTATAATTTTATTATAGCTTATTGCTAATCTAGTAAATTCTCTAATAGTCGAAATAAATCATCATGTCACCTTTGTTTATGCAATAATTTACGCTATTATTCCAATGGGAATTATCATAATACACAGCAGAGGAGCATAACAACAAAACATCGCAGCGTGAAATTTTTATCGATCGGCGAGTAATAATTTCGCTCAACGTTATGTAATCTTAAATATTGTAAAACAATACAATTCCCAATCTTTAAATAAGAATTCAACTTCAATATAATTTCCTTCCCCATCAATATCACAGCGAACGGGAAGAAGCGAAGAAAAAAATCCTCTCTTCTACATACACGTACCTACATTTATAATAGCAAACCAAAGTTATTGAAGCAAATGATGGAAAATATGCGAGCATAAAGATGATCCTCCAACACACACAAAGAGAGGAAATAATCTTTATTCTTTTCGATTTGAATAATAATCTAGCAAAAAAAAAATCTCCTTTTTTCGCTCACTCGATGCGATTCCACCTCGATTTCAATTTTCTGGACACGTAACATAAATTTCATGTTTAATAAAGTGTAAAATTTGCTTATATATTATTATGATTATTACTACGACGGGAGAGTAAAGTAACCTGAAAACGTCTCGGAATAATTTCATAATTGAGCTTTTTAGATGTCAAACTGATTAATTATACTTTGCGCAATATTAATATCTGACGCGGAATGGGGGGGGGGACTTGTAAAATTACACGATATTTAAAAAATAACGCTGTTTAGTACTAATGGATTTTTATAAAATGCTTCAATAATTAAAATATCACACACATAATTTATTGTAATTGCGAAATCGATAAGTTATTTTAAAAGTGTCGTTGCGCGTTAAATCATCGACGTTCGATTACAGGAAATAATTCCAAATATGAAATTAAATTTTAAACAACTTTAATAGTTTTATTTGAGTTATTGTGTGGTATATTACAACATAGCTCGCTATCCCTATACACACACACACACACATACATATATAGACAGGATAAATATATATAAAGCACAACTTTTCAAGATATAATTTTGCTATATATGGATAAAAACTATTAAATAGTTTAGCAAATAAATCAAGTAAAAGGAAAAATATAGTTACATTCAATAAAATTTCACGGCTGTAAAGTATTAAACATTTTACGTTGCCGTTTCGATATTTTATGAAAAATAATAACCGAACAAGGGAAGGAGTATAAATTTTGTTGGCGCGTTCAAACGTTTTGCATAAATTTCTCCAAATCGAAGATTAAACTATTAATGCATAATACTGTTTTGATGTAATTCTGCGCGCTGGTCGACGAGAAAAAGCGCAAAATTACCATTCTAATGTAATTAAAAGATTGCCCATAATAGAAATTCGATTACAATTCGAGTGTAGCGGGGCACATGTCAAATATTTTAATTGCCGCATTGCCGGGTAGAAAGTAGGCAAAAAGGCGCATCGTTAAATGTATGTACGTTGTATGAAAACAAACAGCATGCATGCGGCAGCCAGCATCAAGCATAGTATAACGAAATCGACGTATTGCTTCCTCGATGAGCATGTGTGTGCCTGTGTATCTGTGTGATTCTGTGTGTGTTCGATTTAGTCGAAAGCGTTCTGTAATAATTGACTCTTGATTTGACATTCGAGGCAATGCTTCCAACTCACTATACATTATATATATTAATAATAATAATAATTATGTTAATAATAATAATAACGATAATAACATCTTGTATGTTTTACTTTGCTTGTTATGGTAGCTTAATATATTTTGTATAACAGTACTTGTATTATTAGGTATGATATTATTGGCTCAATGAATAATGCCTAAAGCTTCCTCTCTATAACATCTATACATTTAGTATTCTAATTGAAGCCGTAATAGTCGATTATTATTGACAACGCATTTCGTACTCTCCCCTCCTCCAAATGTCCTCAAAAGTAAATTATTTATATCTATTACTTTTACAGAAAAATGTACAGATATGAGAAGGGATGAGAGCAGGACCTAATTTAGACCTTCGCGGGCCCAAGGCGGAATTGTATTTATGGGCCTCTTTCCAAATTTTGATTCTGATTTTTTAACTGTATTAATATTAAATAAAGCAATATTTGGAGGTGGTTATGAGCCTTAATTAGTCCCGGGCCCCGAGCAGGTGCTTTGCCTGCCTTGCCCTAAATTAGGCCCTGGATGAGAGGTTATGTCAAGTTATAATAATAGGAAAATCTAAATATTTTTATTAAAATTATGTCTTTTAGCGGGGGAAATAATAAAATTTAAAAAAAATTATTTATAATTTGTTATATGATACAATTTTACGTAAAAAATTGATATAAATAAACAATCAAGAAAGCTAAAACCACTTTTGGGTGCAATTAATAAAATTCATCACTTAAATTCATTCCTCATGCGCTTACATTTGCGGCACACATATATTTAATTAATTTAATTAAGTTAATTGTTATATAGGTAAATTTAATAGTACTATAAATCAAGATTATATGTTGATTGTTAATTGAAACTTGATGCCATAAAATCGTTTTGCTTTTGAGGTCGTGAAGAAGAACACAGGAAACGGTTGCGTTTTGTTGCTTACCATAATACCCCAACTACTTACTTGCACTTGCACACTACTTACTGCCATCCATAAAGTATTTACTGTATATAAAAATGATTCTTGCCGCATAAATAAAAAGACAATTAAACTAGTAAATGTTAATTTAGTCATAGAAAATGATTGCAATTGTTTGTAGAGCAGAGTGTAAGTATACATTTATAGTGCAATTTTAATTGAATTGGTTTCGGTATTAGCAGAACTAAAAACAGAATAAATGCAACAAAAATATTGATAAAAAGCGCCCTCATATATAGTGAGTGAACAAATTTTACAGAAGATTAAAAATTACAATCCAACAAATCCGCTTTGCAATCTGTAATCCATAATAAAACAAAAATATTCTCTTTTTTGCTCCACTCAATTTTTTGCGATTTTATAATAATGCACAGAGAGCAAAAAAATAGAGCGGCATATTGACAGTATTATTCCGAGTGGATTAATTCACCTTAAGCATTTTAATAAGTAGCAACTTAAGCTCTAACAAATCCTAAACTGTTCTAATATTAATTCGTCTACTCTCGACGTTATTTTTTTGTGTTTGCTGCTTCGAATTGCAATTAAACTTCTATTTTATACATGAGAGGATTACAAGGATTAATTCCAACGCACAGCATTTACTACAATTACAGTGTTTAGTTTCAGATAGGAGGACAATCAATTTTATTACAATTCGCATTTTTTTTCCTAGATATCGTATAATTAATTAAATTGCTTTAATATGTATTCTCCCGGCTGGCAATTTTTATGCTTGTCGGATTTTATTTTCGTGCGGTTAGCGCCACAACTACGTGTGCCCGTTTCGCCCGTTTTCTTTTTTACCGCTGCCGTGTTTGGAGAGAGGAGAGCGGCGAGAGGGAACATTTTGCAGTGCCAGTCACATTCCACTCATGTAACATATCATCTCAAAATAGTGTGCGCTCGCGCGTTCTCTCTCTTCCTCTTGCTTTCGAAGTTTTAGAAACTGCTTTATCGACGTGCTAATAATAATCCTGCACGAACGATCTGCAAAGTTCATCTATTAGACTTGCCACTTACAACTATTCAACTCACAATGGGATTTCCGTTGTAAAACATCCATTTATATCAACCGGATTATTTACACGATGAAAAGATGGTTAGAGAAAGAGGAGTAGTAGATCGCGGTGCGGTGCGGTGGAAGCGCTAGGGGAGACAGTGAGGCAGTGGTGAAGGCGGCGGTCGGAAGGTGGTGGTGGAGAAGGAGGAAAAAAGTCTTCGTTACATTTATTTTCAAACCGAGAGATGAAATTTTAAACTTTGCGTTGTTAAAGCTACACTGAAAATCCATCAATATTAAGTTTGGAAAAACGTTTCTATTTTAATACAAATTCGAGCAGTTAATGTTGCGCGCTGCCCGCCAATGTGCCCGCAATGTGAAAATTATAATTAATTTCTTTTTTGATAGAAATCGAGATTTGAGATTAAAGCGGCAGTCAAATCGCGTATAGAGCGGAATGTTAATGAATTGATTTTTTGTTGCCGTTGTTGGTGTTGTTGGTGTTGTTGTTGTTGTTGAATAAGCATCACATGAATACTACGTAAGCTCAGGGGAGAGCTTTTTCTTCGTATTATAATTAGTTTTAAAATAATTAGCTAGTTGATGAAATCAATCAAGCAGCAAGGAAAGTATATATACTTACAAAAGGATGAAAGTGTGCTTGAACAGTTTAGAAGAGTACGAGAAACCTAATTAATTTTCAGATTTAATTAACGTTAGTCACAGTTTTATGCCACCCGCATATTTCCTCTCTCCGCTTCCTTATGTACTTTTTACATATAACATACATATAACTTTGCTTTTTTATGATATGCTCGAAAGTTTATAAATTTCACCAACTATTTCCGCCGCAATTTTTACGTTTTTCAAATTAAAAAAAGGAAAACATTTCATTTTAAAATATTACCTATTAGGTGGTGATGGCATTGTCTTAAAATTTTATATACATTGAATAATAACAATAGAAATGTAAATATTTTTCATTAATTTTCAGCTATTTTGTTAAAATTTATTATTTCATTTGCAAGATTTCGGGATAAGATTGCAACAACACTTACACACCATATGTAATTGAAATTCATGTGTTTTTACATGTAATTTAGTGTAATTTCAAATACATTTTCCCAAGTATGCAAAACAATGCTATTCGCCCATTTTTTGCACAAACTAATTAAAATTTTAATGGGCGTGCATTGTCGCTAAAAACTTAATTAGTGAATAAAAACGTTAAGATGCGCTTCGGCAGATGTTCTAAGGTCCCCTTTCTATAGATAACTAAACATAATGCAAGTACAATGTAAGTTTTGTGTTGGTGAATTTCTCCTAAGGTTGCGATTAATAGTTATAGTGCAGGAGAGTGGAGTCGCACACCGGATGGTGTAATAATATTGGTCTCCAGTGGACAGTCGAATAGGATGTACTCGACTCGACGTTGCATTCTCGTTTCCCACACCCCCGTCGTCCTTCCCATAATATCATATCATATCATATCAGCTAATATGTTGCAGTAGCAGTAGCAGTAGCACCACCACCACCACCAACAGTAACAGCAACAGCATCAGCAACATTGAAGGAAATTTCGTTGTTATTATTTTACCCCAAACACCCTGCCAGAAAGGCAGCGAAGCACAAATATACAATTTATATATATGTAGAAGGGAATGAGAGAAAGAACAAAACGCCCCCGCGCTCTCCCGCCAGCAACACGAAAAACTAGTGAGCGTTACACACAGAGAGAAAAAAAGTTGTAATCTGTGTGGTGGTACATTGGTAATGAATTTTAGAGTCCAGTGGGATCTCTCAGAAGCAAACCATAAAAAAGGATTAAGGGCGTGAAAATGGGAAAAAACACACCGACCTACTTTTTTCTTTTCTTTATGTAATTTATCCATCCTTAGAGTGAAAAGATAGTGCTTTGTCTTTCTAAATCCAACAACAAATTAGGTACTTACATTATATATATAAAATTCTTGGATATATATATTTGTGTAATAAACGTTGATCAAACCATCACAATAAACAAGGCAAAAAATAAGGCAACGAATGTATCTATGGTAAATCAGATTAAATATAATTTGTATTGCTGCAAAAAAAATCACACGCACACACACACACACACACACACATACAACAGAAATAAAAATGGCATCGTGGTGGTGGTGGTGTTGGTGTGAATGGAAAATTTGATAATGATGACACAATGCCGAAGGTGAAAAAGCAACCTGTTCTCGTGCATAAATTTATGCGTGTTATGCTTTATTAATTACCATTTGACATGTGCTATATACCGAACTATGTTTAATGCATTGCGTTTCCTTCCACTTTGCCCTACATATATCAGCAGGAAATTACGAAAAAGATAATTACACTTATGATTAATGAATAATCGGCCGAAAAAATCTAATCGTAAAACATGAAAGGCCATAAATGTGTGTTGGGATATTTTAAAATAAATCTTCATTACGTTTTTATATTACAATAATACAATTTTTATAACGCATATAAATATTTAAAGCACATTAAAACGTACTTAGCATGAAATTAAGTAATTACCTTTCATTATTAATCTGACACAATTTCATAAAGATTAAGCAATTTTATTACAATTATTAGCTCGCTAAATGAATGGATACCATTTTATTGCGAAACAATCAAACTTATTCACGCATTCATATTTCATATTTTAATAAAATTGATACAAATATTCAACATATCAAAAAGAATGCATCGATTGTGTAATATTTATTGTCCAAATTACACATTTTTAGATAATGCAAAAAAATATGCATTTATAAAATATCACATTTATTTTCGAAAACATACAATAAAAGTTATTTAATATATTTCATCAAAAAATTTATTTAATAATTGTTATTTGTTTACTATTATTTTTTCAATGATATTGATCCTTGATTTTATAATATTAATAATTAGAACATTGGTCGTAACGCGCTCCTTATTTAAAAATTCCTTTTGATTGATTCATATTGATTTTGATTACTATTGCGCTTTGTAATTTTGCAAATAATCCTTTATTAAATATTCACTTTACAGAGTACACATTTTATGATACTTTGATTAGTTAGCTACTTAATAGATCTTTCTAATCAAATCGGATTTTCTTAATTTGAAGTCAAACGATTGTTTTACAGATAGAAGGCAACTACATCTTCTAATTAGCTAGCAATCTATCAATCTATCAGTTTTGTTTCTTATTGTGATTGTTGTTGTTGGTTGCAACTATTTCTTTTTTGCGTTCGCCGTTTCTAGATCAATAAAATACCGCACTAGATATTGTCACGTATCGGTAATTTGAGTCGAATGTATTTTTATTCTTCTCGTTGCTTCCTCTCTGAATGTGTGTGTGTGTGTGTGTGTTTTTTTTTTATATTTTTTTGGTGGGGTTTTGTGCAATACGTAAGTGTAAAGTTACAGTGAGTGAGCATTTCACTGTGAGCACACAACTGACAGTTGATTTATATGCTGATTTCCTTTACACGTCTAGATTTTTCACTTTTATCAGCAATATCAGCGTCTTTGCACGAGACGATCCTTATCTTCAAGGGAAAAAATCAACATTTCACAGATATTTAATTTTTCACAATGGAATAAATGGCATTGCTTACCGATTTAAGCCAAATAGGATTATTTAAATATACATTTTTCAGTTCTTGTTATTATTTGCGCCAATCATCATTTGAAAGTTTATTTGCTCATAGAAATATCATCATTATCGTGCATTATAATAAAAATTCTTTACTACCTTTCGTTTATGAATTTAAAAGTATCTTTAAGTGAATTAAAGCGTTAAAAATTCAAGTAACAATCATGCTGAATATCAAATTTAACTATACGTTGAGCAACAAGAAAAATAAATCAAATTTCTTAGATACGCGCGCGCGTGGCGGATACTTAAAATATTGCTATGTTATAATTTATATAAATTACCTTTTATCAATATTAAAAGCATAATTTAAATCCATCACGAAATTCACGTGTAATTATAGCAAAAAAAAAAGAACTACGAAGGAAAAGAAAATTATCGATTGATAAAATTAATGATATGTACGAGTACATTATAATACATACTAGCAATTTAAAAATAAAAATCTGAAAAAAACAAAACATGAAGCAATTTCGAAACAAAACTATTAAAAATTCATAGATTCCATTTTTAAAAAGGGAGTAATAACAAAAAAATGCAGACTAGGTACATACATGAAATCGAAACAAAACAATTGCATGCCTCGAAAACTGACCAAATCGAACCTAATTAGCGAAAATGCTTTTTCAACGTTCAGCGTTTTATTTTCGATATAATTAAGTAACGATACAATTAAATAGTTTTTCCCTCGGAGTGTATTATATGAGAAATACAAGAGAAGAAAAAAAATGTGTGTGTTGTGGAGAAATATATATAAAAAAAAAGAAATAGAGTTTCATGTCAAGAATATCGCGTGTGTTTGTCTGTGCGCTAACAGTTCGCGTGAGTTTCAAGGGCTGTAAACTGGTTGGGTGTTTGCCACCCCTAATGGACAATACATACAGGAAAGAATTTTAATGAATAGATTCGATTCATATTTCCGTTTAGCACATACACACACATTACGCCAAATTAAAATTGTAAAAGTGATTTATTCGTTAGACGATTAATTTTCAGCCGCACGAATTTTTTTTTCACCACCACCACCACCTATTACCACACTGAATGTCCTTGCGCTATTTTTACTCCATTTCCGCCAAAACGAAAAGCGCTTTTCACGTTAATTTATCGCCGGTTGATGTGTTAATAATAAAATAATTTGAAAAAATTCAATATTGTTAACGCAATTAACCATAAATAAAATTATTCTGATTAAAATTTAAGACCTTTATAATATGATGATGAGAACGCGATGGCTTTAATAGAAAGGCGTCCCCATCTAATCATAATCTATAGTAACCGTACACACAATTTAGGTCGACGTATGCTAAATATGATACTAACTAGGACACATTGCTAATGCATTATTAACATGCTTATGGGACCACAGCATATTGCTTTTCATTAATGCTACTTTCAGCACAAATATTGCAACAACAACAACGGCAAAAAATAGCAGCGCCAACAACAACAACACCACCACCAAACAACGCTGGGGCGCAAAAAGTTGCAGCTGCAATTGTAGTAACTGAATAATAATTGTTGTATTGTATATCATAAGTTGGCACAATTTAATTGAGTATTGTTTCAATTTCGCCAAACTCCACCTCTCGAAGGAGAAAAAATAGAATGCACAAGCAACATTACTTTCTATAGCAATCAGTTGTGCGAACCGTACGAACAGCCAGCTAAAACTTTGTTTTGTATGCGATATACAATTAACATGTAACTGACATGACAAATTTAAACTTACACAACGCTATTATTTTATTCACACCAAATTAATTAACAATGCAGCGATAGTATGTATTAAAAAAAATTGTGTAGGTATATGGAAATTTTTTATTTTTTATAATAGATTAAGATGAATGGGCTTGCTTGCAATGAATAAATTTTAATAAACAGTAGTAAGAAAAATGCTGGCCGTTCATTAATATGCAAGTTTCGCATTGAATTGAAAGTGCTTCCACTTAGGAATTTTTATTTCTGATCGTCTTCATCGAAACGCATTCGTTTTTACGTTATAATTATTGCTACCATTTAATATATACTTTAATACAGCGCGTTGAGAAGGTGGTGGAGGAGGCGGCGCAATTTGCTGAAATTCAAGCACGAGTCGAGCTTGAATAAAATAATATTAATTTAAGACGAGTGAATAACGAATACGGATGGATGGCTAACATAACTTTTGCATACCTGTTACGGTTCCCTTGTATTGTCTATCTATAGGTGTTGTTACAAAGTTTTACGCCATCGCCACCGCTACCACCACCCTTCCGCGCCCGTCTTGCACCGTTGTTGCTTCATCATTCGGTGTGCGCGTTTTTTTTCTCTTCTCTTAAGCAATTTGCATCCGGACAAATTATACATCTTTCATTCTCTCCCGTATATATATATATATTTTTTTTTTTCGTCTTCGCTTTGAAATTATGCTTAATTGTTTCGCGTTCATTCCGGCCCCGCACCGCTTAATTAAAATTTTATTATTGCTGTCTGTTTAATATTTGCGTCGAGTCGGAAAAATTTGCCGTGTCCTTAAATAATTTTCGTGTCCAGGCATTTTTTTCCCTTCTTCCCTAATCGAAATACCGACTGCCTACAATATTATCGTTATTGAACAATTGTATTTACCAGTCATTATGGTCGTCTACGCATGTTTGTGATTAATCTTACATGGCAAATTCCTAGAAATTGTAATTTCTATTATCAAATTAATTTCTAATAAAACGATTACTTATTGTAATATTAATATACGCCAAACCGATCGATGAACTCCAATAGAATTATTTATTTCAAATTGAATGGTTTAACAACAATTTATCTTGTGAATAATAAATTACAGAAAAATAAGACACAACAGCATTTTTTCAAAACAATTATTTATTTTAATTTATTAATAGCAGTAATATATATATTTGTAAAATGATAGAAGATAAAATATTTATTTTATTAATGCACATGTATAAAAATGATTATTAAATAAATGCATTTTCTACAATGTAGAATTTTAATTAAAACAATTATTTAATTGCTGCAAAACTATAAATTTTGTTACTTTTTGTGCATGTGTATGTGTCTGTATGTCTATGTATGTGTGTGTGTGTTTTAATATAAAATACAATAAAATGCAAATGAGTAGATTGCAATAAATTTATATGAATTTCATGTGTAATTCACTTTCAACACACACTTTTAATACGCAAATTGTAATTTCGGCGACCGTTGACCGATTAAAATGACTTGATTCGCATTCATTTAGTTTATATTGCCGAGCAAACAAAACTTTCAACTAAAAATTTTCTTTTCGGTACATATAACGTGGAGAGAGTGCAAGTACAAAACGGTTTGTGCTCCGAATGAGAAAAACTTTTGCGCGAAAGAAATTATTTTTTATTGGAAAGAATCTCCCTCGTTCTGCGTCCGTGTGCCTGTGCTTTAATAAAAATTCTCATTTTAAATTAGACGTCACAACTATTATTGTATGTGTGTGTGTGTGTGTGTTATAAGCTAATTTTTTTACAAAGTAATAAATAATCGGTTTAATACAACATATAGGTAGGTAATTGCAAATCAAAATTTATAATCGCATATATGAGAAAGAGTAAAATATAATAGAAACATTTATCGTATTTTCTTTTCTGCGAAAGTGTATCAGCGACTGAAAATAGCTCTATCTAGGCCAATTTGCGACAAACATACAGGAAAATTGTGTATGATGTATATGAAAGAGACTGCAAGAGAGGAGAAAAAAATAATAATGATTCCTTTGAGAAAATGGAAGAAACACTTGCGTTGTTCCTCTTTTGTGTTATTGTGGTGATCAAAGCGAATCGAGAGCTCCAAGCTCTATTATTTTTTAATCGATACACGCAAAAAACGTTTCGTTTCTTCTACACAAAAATACTCGTTCCTCTCTCAATAATAGAGCGAATGAATGTAGCAACAATGTACAACAACAACAACAAACAAGAAAAAACAATGCAAACCAAACAAACACAATGAGACGAGATTGTTTTCGGTGGGGGTTTTAATAAACAACACATTTAGAATTTTGTGCGCGCGATCAGCGTCGGGGATGAAAGGGAACCGCAAAGCATCAATCCTCTATAGCTGGTTGCAGCTGAAGCGCCTGCCTAAGCGCCCGCCTAAGCGCCATCCAAAGCGCCAGCCTTTTCGACGAATAACAACCAAGTCGTTTAAAGTATTAAGACTAATAAGACATATTTAATTTAATATATTAATATTTAAGCTGCGACGCGCAAGAGAAGAGAAAGTTAGGAGAGAAGAGCAGCGCTGCTTCACTTTGGTTATTAGCCCCCCCCCAAAAATGGAACAACGTCTCATTCATACGAAATGCGAGGGATTTATATTACATACCATTCGAAATTATTTTACGCTTAGTTAAAAATTATTTAACAACTACAAATGTACTGGCTGTGCTAAATTAATTCCGACTTTAAGCCGCTCCCCCAACATTTTTATTAATAAACTTTCTGAGGAGGATCTGAGACGCGATGCTGTGTGCGTTATTCATGTTTTTCAGATTCACTGAATTTTACTTGAAACACTTATAAAACATCATTTTTGCGCGCTTATTAATTACCGGATTTAAATGAACAATCGCTAATTAATCATTCGCGTTAAAATATTCTTATTATACACGTAAGGTATAACTTGTATTTACAATAAACGTTAAAAAATTTTCCCCAACAAGCAATTTAAATTAATTACACCGGCTGATTTCATTTGATAATTAAAACGAAAACACACAATAGTTTATTAAATAGCGCACATTTAAGATTTTTATTTTACGAGACAATTGAAAAAAGATCGAAACTGCAAACCGGGAGGGTAATTTATTGCATTTTTTTACTTGTTTTTTTGTTGTTGGTTTTTTTTTTTGTTCAGGATACTAATTGTGATTTATATCAATCGTATCGTATTGTATATAGGAATAAAAAAGCGACGAGGCGGCAAAGAAACGAATCGTTCATCAAGCTTGAAAATTTTAAACAGTGGACATCGTAAGTTTTCCAAGTGGGACGTGAGATAACTTCGATCTGCGGTCCAGCACACCCCAGAGGGACATGGAACTCGAAATTAGTGCGAGTGGAAGCGTCGGCTAAATAACGATCGGCCAGTTACGTGCACCAGGTGACCATAATTAAAAATACAAAGCAATTTACAGCTTTATCACATCTAAACCGACACACATATATACACATACAGCGAGAGGGCACGAGCGACGAGGGTGTTAGTAGTGGCAAATGGAAAAAAAAGCAGCAGCAGCAGCAGCAGCAGCAGCAGCAGCAACAGTAACACAACGACACAACGACACACACCACCCACCCGGCAAACTGGAACAACAAACTAAAACGAAATCTATGATCTAATTAATTTTGTTTACTTTATACATTTAGAAATTTATGCGCTTTGACGTTCCACTCATGTGCTCGTCTGCGCTTTCCTCCTTATATCGACATCAAAGGATGCATTGATTAATGTTGAAAAAATGTGTGTACGTTACATAGTTTGTATGTTATACATACGTATATGTATATATAAGTTTTCGAGAAAGAGATGGAGATGTGCAAATTACAGCGTAATTAAAGCCTCCCCAACCTTTGCCATAATGAACCACCCAGAATGCGTTATAATTACGTGCAAAGCAAGTGAGACGTAGAGAATGTATGCATGTATACACGCACTACCTCACTACTGAATATGAAAAGAGCACCATCCAAAACATCCTTATAACATCTCGCTCTACTCAAAATTAATAACATTTTTATAATTTTAGATGATTTTTTTAGCTTTTTTTAATTCATTTGTTAACAAATTCAATTTTTGCACAAACACATCTCACAATTTAATTATTTTTTACGTTTTTTGCATAAAGCGTAAACTAGATATTTTCCTGTCATACTAAAAAGTTTTTGTCACTTCCGAATTACAAATCTTTTGTATAAATATTAGTAAATATAAATAACCTTTTTAAACAAATTTCAAGTGATTTATATTCATTCATATTGAATAAACCCTCATTATATTGAAATTATTACCAATAAATAACAAATACAAACACAAAAAGAAATCATTTTCAATTCCCCTTTGAAGACAGAAAAAAAACTGCTGTTTGATTGTGTTTTCAACACGAATGACTTTTTTCTTGACTACCTACTATTGTCAATCTAACGCCAATCATATCAAAATTGTGTCGAAGGGGAGTGACAGCAAAAGAATAAAATATACGACTAGACAAATCTAAATTATTACCAGGGGCAAATTTATCGACTATTGTTGTTTGTTATAAATATAAATTGGTATCGATAAAATATGTACCAATGCGCTCTTTTTCAGGAGCAAGTGCGTGTGTCAGCGCAAATATTTGCGCGATAAATATAATTAATTTACAATTTTTATATTCAATCAAAAAATAAAAAACTATGCAAAAAAGCTCGAATATGAAAAGACAAACATCAATTCGCATTAATTTTTAATAGAAACACTGCTTCGAGCCGTTTATACACAATGAAATGTAACAATCATTATTATATGAAACAACCATTAAATTAATGATTCCATTAAAAAATAACGTTGAAATATTTCAAATTTCACATATCAGACAAAAACGGAAAAAATTCCTATTGTATGTGCGTTGTGTGTTCAAAATCACATACAAAACGCTTACATTTTGATTATTTTTATTTATTTCGTTATCATTGCGCGCATTTTATTTATGCTTATCCCTCGTAAAACAAAAACAAAAATCTTGTACGGGTATTTCGTATACGCAAAACGCTGAGATAAATGAGAACGTTTAAAAATAAAAGCCCCTTCCTGTCTTTGTTTATTAAATTGCCGCTTTCGCTGGTTTTGAATTGTTTGTCTACGAGCGGCGGTAGCGGCGGCAGTACTAGCAGCAACAGCAACGAAAGAAGAAAAAAAAAACAAATAAATAAAACTAGGAAATTGGTGGCGCGCATTCTTCCTTCAAGAATTGACGGAAATAAAAAAATATATACGGAAGGAGAGTATGCGGCGGAGGCAACAACAACAACAACAACAACAACAAGAGCAACCGGCTGAAAAAAAATGTGTTCCATTCGCATTAATCAATCTAATCGCAGGATTGATAGAAAAAATCGCAGATTGCCGCAACCGCCAACAGAAACATGTTTTTTTCCAAGCTCGCTAAAGTAGTGTACTTTTAATAATTAATGTTATTAGCGTTTTAAAACAATGCCAGATGAGACAAAAGCTCGCGCGCGAGAGAGGCGATATCGATTCATAAGAGTTATTTGGGTCTGGCATTATGTTCGTTCATACATTATACTAACTCAAGTTTAGTAAACTCGGTGTTTATTTTCCGGTTAATATAAGTTGTAGTGACTTGCCATAAAATGCCGCCTTTTTTGCTGCTACTGGTGCTGTTGTTGTTGCTGTTGTTGTATACTTGTATATTGTAATTAATAGACTTCTTTTTAATTAAAATTTTAATAAACATCGCCAAAAAAGGAGTCTTTGTTATACAGATTACTTATATACAATGTATTTTATTAAATAATATTATGCAGCGTTTTTAATTAGCTCACGTATTGAATTAAATAAATAAATAAATAAATAACTACGCACAAAAAGTGAATTATTTTCTACTGCAACAATTTAAACCACACACAAAAACTTTGGTTTTTTTTTATTTACAATCTTAATAAATATCTTGAACAATGTAATTGAGATTGAACATAAACTTTTCCACACAGCAGTTTGAAAACTTGTTTTTATTAGAAGCGATAACAATCACATAAATAAAAATAATTAAAATATGACCCGTATACGGAATGTGTTTTTAGGTTATTTTTTGCTAAAGGCAAACAAACAGCAACAAAGTTTTTGTGCGCGGCCGGTTTACGGCCGCTGCCGCCGCATTTGGGACGACAACGTAAAGTAGTTAACGAAATTTACGAAAAAAAAAAATAATGCTTACAGCTCGTGAGGAGCGGACAAGGCGCAAACATTCCATACATACTCGCTGCCATTAGCAAACAAGAGGCAACAGTAGTAGAGCGGCGTCCAACTTTTTTTTCTCTCCAACTGCTTTGTTTTCAATAATTTAGAGATAAATGGGAAAAGTCCGAGGCGGTTAATGAAAACGAGCTCGTTTCAAATTAGTGCGAAAACGCGAACAAGAAACTTTTTTCTCCCTGTGTATCACATACATTTAATTGCTGAAAGTTGCTGACACAACAAAAGCACCAAGAATAAAGTGGATGAAGAAGAAAAACTATATATACCTACAATAGGTATATATAATTAGAAGGTGGCAGTATATTATTGATGACGCTGATGATGGAATTATTTCGTATGTATTACAACAGTACTATTAAAAGCGTTGTTTGTGGTGGCTGCGCGGTGGTAGATGGGGGGAAAGGGGGGGAAGGGTTGGTGTGGCGGTGGTGGTGCGCATTTATTCAATCCGTTAAGCACGAAATGGCATTAAAACCATTAAATCATCTTTAATTAAACTAAATTGCTGTTGGCACATTCTATAGCAAATCATAGAAAAATTATGGCAACGACGATAATATAATAACTTTCGAGCTTTTAAAGGCATTACCGCTGAAAATTTTAAATAAGTTTTGTTGTTGCTGGTGCTTGCTGCTTGCTGCTTGCTGCTTTTCGCGAGAGAAGGGGGCGAGTTTTTGCATTATAAACATAATTTTCAATAAGCTATAAAAAAGTTTTTCACTTCTTTGTTTCGTTTCGCTGTTTAATAAATTATAAGACTTGTTGTTGTTGTAACATTGCCAATTTTATGGCAAACAAATTTATGGTGCACGTCGTCTTAATAGTTATATATTTCGTATAAAAAAAGTAAGTAAGAGTAATTTTTAAAACGCCATCAATAATGCAACTTTTCCCATTAAATTTTATACCATCAATATATCCCTGCGCAACAAATTAATGTTTAATCAACATTGTCAAAATAGATATAATAATAAAGCGGAGGGGGCAAAGACACGCTATACAAGAAAATTAAAATGTAGTAATGCAAATAAAAATCGGTTGCAATTTCGTATTTGAAAAATGGCTTCAACAGCATGTTCGAGCACTCACTTCGCGCACTTTTTCATCCTCCGCAAACGCAAATTTTAATTTTCGCGTCACGTGCCATCATCACTTTACATTATTATACAGGAATTTAAGTTTAATTTTATTTTCCAAGTATCATTTAAGTAGGATATATTCAGAGGGGAGTTTACCAGGTCATTTGAATAAACGTTCTGCAAATTTAGCGGATTTTCAGAAGCCGTGTGGTACGTCATTATGCAAACTACACCATGAACTGCCGTGTCCCTTCGTCGTCGACGTCTTTTTGCCGCCACCGAATACAGACAGCGCGTGATAAACATACCGAAAAACGTCATACCAGACAAGTATAGCCCACCCTCACTCACACCCCAGTCCATCGCGTCGACATTCAAAATTACACATCACTACATCATTTTTGATGGCCATATTTCCTAAATGCACAAAACAAACACAACAAGCACAGAGACGGACAGGGGGCATATTATACTCTGCGCATATTACCAACAAATCGACTGAATATATTTTACATTTTAACTATTTAAACGTTTTAGCAATTGAATCACGTAACTACTTATATAACTACGAATTTAGATCGCATTAAACGATAATTCTTAAAACTGAAAACGTTTTCCAAGCGTTACACAATTTATTACATTCAAATTTCCACATTTTCATATTTAATAAAATATTCATTCACTAGTACAGTAAATTCATCATTTCATTCTTTTTGTTTTTGTTCATTTTTTTTTATTTTCTTATTTTAATTAAATCACATTTATAGATAGAGAATATTTCAGGTGTAATCATCATCATCATCATCGTCATGATTCGCATGTGTCATAATTCAAGAACAGTAAAATAATGCAAGCGTTTATAATAAAAGGAAATACGATCGAAGCGGATGTTGTCCGGTGTCATATCCGAATTTTCAGCTGAAATAGGATACGGTTGAGTGTTATGACTAGGGGTGAATTGATGCGATCTCAAATTAGATCGCTGCTGGACGATAGGACGACCCTACTACATACGTCCTTTCATCCGAGAAAAAAAAGGGAATATATCTTTATAACCTACAACACAAAAAAACTATACTTACGCAACAACAACAACAAGGGCAAAAAATATCGAAAATAAGTTGCCTGTTGCGTAACCGAAAAGCAATTAATGTTTTAATACAATGTTTGCTTCCAAGTTATTCCTTTTTTTCTTAGTTTCGTATAAAATAAGAATCAAGCGTTTTTTGAAGGGGTGCAAAATTTTTTATTGATCGCCCCTAATACGACTGAAAAAGTTATAGCCGGTAAAGTGGCCGCTGTTGTAGCAAAGTTAGTAATTTCATATCAACGGATAAAATATTATTTATGTGTGATGTATGTGCATTTATATGTAAGTATTTTTGCATTCCTTGTGGTTTGTTAAATCTGCGAGGTTAGCCTCAAGCTCGAATAACGAGATGTAAATTGATTCCGGTGGCTTCTGGGACTGAAATTGCTGAACTTTACCTAAGATGAATCATCTAAATTGGAGCTTGGTTAACCTTTTTTTTCCTGTAGCCCAAGGCTCAACTATATATACATATATATATATATAGGATATAGCAAGGAGAAGAAAGGCAAAAATCGACAACGACTACGACGAGTCGCGTTCAACATACATACACAGTGCAGAAGTGCAAAAGTTGTGGAAAAAGGTGCGCGCGCGCGATAAAGAACGGGAAAACTACTTGCGGTCGTCGTTTCGTTTCTTTCGTTCACACAATTTTTTTACCTACCTACCGCACAATTTTTTCTCGTCGTAGTCGTCGTCGTCGCGCGCGCGAGCGATGAAAATTTGATTTTAGCAATAATATTCTGCGGAAGGCAATTTAAGTTAACTGTGTGGAGGAGGGCGATAAGCGCGCCCGTCGCCCATTTCTTATTTTTTCATTTACGAAAGCAATTAATTAAGCGTAAAAGACTTTTGTGTTCCGAGGCCGGTGGTGCATGCACCTTCAATTTTAATTTAAATGCAATGAGAATACAACTGTATTACGATGTGATTATTCTTTTTATATTACACAAGCCACTTTACTCTAATATTAATCGCGTTTTTTTAGATATTTTTTTTAGCGCAGCAGCGTATTTGTTGTCTACATCGTATCATTGATTAAAAAGCAATTTACGTTTAAATAATAAAGGAAAAAGTAGATACCTAAAACAATTTTTGGCATGCGATATTGATTGTGTATTTTTCGTTATTGTTTGTACCTTTACTAAAATCACAATTGCGACTTTTAGGACTATTTTTGAATAAAAAGTTAACTCATAAGCTTCTTAATGATTCGTTACATATCTCTATGTCAGTTAATTGTAGATAAAAACAATTTATGTTTAATTAATGATGAAAAACAAGCACATATAACAAGTTTGGTTATGCAATATTGATTGAATATTTTTAATTATTTTTTGTGCATTGTGCATAACGACAAAAGTCACGATTGAGATCAACAGCAAAAAAATATTAATCTGTATGATGAGGCGTTTATGCAGTATTACCATCCAACACATACCATATTCCTCACGCCTGCCAAAATAATAAACTTATCGACAGTTTATGATTTATTGGACGGATGGTAGCGAAAAAAAATGCGAGCGAATCAATACAAAACGCCCCTACATTGTCATATATCATTTTTTCTCGCACAAACACAAACGCAAACTGATTGACCCATTCCTATATATGCAATACGTTGTTATTTATACGTACTTTTTTTTATTTCTTTTCCTAGGAAATTAATCAAACAATTATATTGTACAACAACAACGAAAAAAAATACATCAATCACATACGGTTAGCAGATATTATATGGAATTTATTACATATAACGTTTTCTTACGATTATAGAAAATCGATTAATTTCTAAAGTGGCAACTCTGTCGAATTTTTTTTTTTTGGCTCGTACACAACAATTCAATTTAATTTTTCACTTACGGTTTGTTTGGAATTCCCCTACATGACTGTCGTAATGATTGATGAATTTTCCTGCAACAACAAACAGAAATTTTAAGTTAGTTTAAGTTTTCGGGTGGGAAACAATAACAAGAGAGCGGTAGTTGTTGCAAAAGCAACAACAAAATCGTCTTTGTGCATGGGATAACAAAGCACGGGACAGATATTGTTATTGATAGAAGTTGCTTGCCTGCACACATGCATACATACATACATACACACACAATTCAACTCGCACAATAATGCACCAGCAAACGAGAAAAAAATGTGTTTTATATGTATCTCCACATACTCATTATACGTGTACTCGTAATATTCTACTTCTATAAAATTTTATCCAATACATTGCGCGCAGCTAATCGATTTTATTGAATACATTAATAATAATGTTTATATACAAAAAAAAATGATTGCAATGCTGCCGTGTATTGGAAAAGTAAATATTTTTGCTGTAAATAAGATTATTGATTTATTATATTGTTTTTACTATACTTCAGAAAACGTTCAGGTGAAATATTTTCCTTCATTTTTCAAACGATAAACAACATAATTCACTTGAAATTGTACAGATTTTTTTCTTTATTTTTTTTTTTGTTCGTTAAATTGTTGTTGTTGTTGTTGTTTGGGTGTATACAGAATTAATTTCAAACTCCATGGCATTACGATGACAAAAAAAACACATTGCGTGTGATTGGCATGCTCACAATTTAATAGTTAATTTATAGCAATAAAAAATTGAGCGGTGTTTTAATATTAGCTATTTTTAAATTTATTACATTCCGTAAATTATTATTGTAATAAAATTATTTGTTATAAAATCGCATTTATTCAGATGCTATCGATACAACAACAATAATAACAACAACGTCGCAAAAATACAATTCGAAAACTTGAAAAGTGTTATTAGATACTAATATTTCGAATGCGTAATCAAACCGATCAATACCATGAAATGTGCATACATACTCATAAAAAAGCCGGGGTAAAATAGCATTTATTTGTAATAAGTTTTTACATTTAGTTTAACTGACCTATTAAAAAATGTCAATTTACTGATTATGATGGCATAAAAAATGTATTAAATGAACTTTTTCTCTTTATTCACTTTGCGTATTCAAACAACAAAATCACAATACGCAATTCATTGTAACAACGCACATGATTATAACATCTAATGCTTATTTAACATAAAAAGTAATTTTGTAAAATCGTACACAATTTAAGCGTAATCGGCTTATGTAAAATATGGCATTCAACGTAATAAAAAAAAACAGCGCAAAACAAAAAATAATTAGCCTTTACCTGCCTCTGCCTAGTTACCATTTAGAATTTAACGATGACAAACGCGAGGATGGCGAAAAAAGGCATCGCAACAAGCACAAAATCCTCGTCGTCGTTGTCGTCGTCGACGGCAGCGGCGTCGTTTCCACGCCTCTATATAGAGTTCACTTAATAACGTATATAAATCATAATAATATGATTAAAATATCTTGTATATATATATATATGAATGTGCGTACGAAACATTTAAATTCCAAATATGTGCGCTATTAATTTCGAAATTTGCCTTTGAGCGAACGCGCGTATCTAATCCACAAACTGTCAGCCTATCTATACACACACTCACACTCACACCCATACAGTACCATACAAATACACATTATATGCAAGAAACAAAGTTTATTTGATTGCGCACAAAAGAACGGAAAATTATATTACACAAGGATGGTACATTTACTCTTGACAAATTTCACTTGCATCATTAATAAGTCTGTATGTACAATAAAATAATTTCATAAACATAAATGAATAAACGTTAAAAGACCAGTTGTGTGATTAACTGACTTTTATAAATTTAGTTAATCACAAGTTATCTACTGATAAAATATTTACTGCAACTCTTTCTGTAATTAAATGTAACTATTAGTTAATTGAAACATTGATTTCCATTAACAATTGAAAAGTAGGAAGTTCTAGAAAACTTGTAGTCAGAGTTGACAACCGGTTCGCTAATGAAAAACTCGTGCTTAGTGTCGTTTGCGTGATTTGGCATGTACCACAAAAATGTAACTATTGGTTAACAACTTATCTTGAGGTTAAATAATACGGTAAATTAACTGGACGTTTAATTATAACATCAGTTAAGTCCTTATAGTTTTTAGTTAACTATAAGATAACTGGCATATTAAAATGTTGAGGTTAGTAGGAAATTTTATTTTTTCACCTACTGATCAGTGACATATTAATTCTTGTAGATTTATTAATTTAATCATATAATCAATAGTGATCTGTAAGCGAGTAAATGAGGCGATAAATGCACTTTTTTTCCGTACTGTTGCCGCTGCTTGGTTTACTGTTGTTTTTTGGGGGCGGCTGTTTGGCGGGTGTTGTAGATATTTTCAACAGGCAGCCAGAGTGCGATAAAATCAATAAGCAATTTCTGCTTGTCATTTGTGAAGAAAACACTTAATTGAGTTATGATTGGAGGCATAAATCAGCCATTATCAAATAATATTTTCTTGTTATTCCTTCACATATTAAGTGTTGTTTTATCGCCATCAACATTAATTAAATTAATAGCAGCTCACTAATATCAAGTAAATTTAATTCATTAAACGCAATAAAAAATATATAATATCTATTATTAACAAGTTGGCGTTAAATTTAATCATATTATTTTTTTTCTACCCTTTGGCGACATTCCTATTTTATTCATTATCGTCTGATCATTCGCAATTGCTATTTTCTGTTGTACTAAATAATTGTATTTGTACTAATTAAATTAATTATGCATACAATCAATTTTAGTTAATATAAATTTATTATAATATTCTATTTTCATGTAATATATTTGGTTAATAATAACCAAAATACCTAAAAAGCAATGGATTGGATCGTTAATTAGCAAATTAATCAAAATATCATGCACATTAAAATTTCAACTAAAAATATCCAATTTGTTATATCAAAAAGCGACGTTTAATAAATCTATAATTAAATTGAAATTCGTTTGAAATTTAGAAAAACATTGCAATAGATCGAATTGAATTTCGAAATATGAAAATATAACAATTCGATACTGACTGCACACAAAAAGCGCTGTTATTGTTGCTGTTTTTTTTATGTAATAAACAACATTTTGCCAATTTATAGAAAACGCAAAAGATTTTTTGTATGTGTCATTTGGTATAGAAAATAAAGCGCGTTGGCGGCGGCGGCGTATTGCATTGATTTTTATGTATTTCGCTGGAAAAAAAAACGTATAGCAACAATAATAACACGACGAAAATTTATATTATCAACGTTTTGTTGGATAAAAACCAGCAGCCAAGCACACGGTTAAAATGTTCCGTTCTCTTTTTTTTATTAAAATCATTAATCACTGTATTATTTATGTTACCTAATATTCCAGGAAAAATATGATACAATCTTGTGATAAAAAGCGCTAAAAAGTGTATGGGCATTTAATAATAAGTTAAAGCAAAGCAGAACGCAACAAAAAATGCACGAAAAAAAAATAAATCGGGACTCACTTCTGCAAAACGCTAATGTATTTTTACAATGCTGCAGCGCGCATTAATAATTAATTGATAGCAAAGATGATGGACGTTTTAATAATTCAGCAAACAACTTTGCTAAATATCATTTCCAATTTATCAAGGCAACAACATTTTATTACATAAATTTTCTAAGAAATTTTATTTATTGCCAGATATCAAAAATTTCAATTAAAAACATGTGTATTAGCTTTTCTATGAAAATTATGAGTTACATTTAATTTTCTGATTACATCTTGCAATTTGCCTGCTTTTTTTTCAGTTCGTTGTTGTAAAATATGCTGCATTTTTTAACGAGAAAAGCAAAACAAACATGTTTTATTGTTTTAGATTACTTTAAAATAATTTATCGCATGCAAAATAATGTTTAATAAAAATTCTTGTGTTTATTCTACGAAAATGTACTGATTATTTGCGCGATTAAAATCTTTTTGAATGCAAAATGTTTATTAAGATTATAGTAATAAATAAAATTTGCTAAATTGTTGTCGGGGACTTGGCAAATTGCATGCTACCTGCCAGTGAAAATGTTTCGCTAAGTTGTTCTGTTGTTAAATAAAAATTGTATTTTAATACGCTTACAAACATTGGAAAAGCATCATATTTTCGTTCAGTTTAAGCACCAACGTCGAAGATTAAATCTTAAAATTTGATTTAGCTAAAATGTTGTGTGCCAGAAAAACCAAAACAAAACGAGAAATCGCATTTTTCATTTTTTACTACGACGTGGAGTAGTAGCATGAAGAAAAAAAATATCATCATCATCATCATCATCATCATATTGCAATTTTTTTTCAGCTAAAGTAGCGAACGCATTAAAATAGGATTGCATTCATAAATCCAACACGCGTATATTTTTACCTTCAAAATCGTTTTTAACTTCTATAAAATATGAGATACCTAGCTTTCTCTCTTTATAAAACTACAGAATGCAAAAGCCTGTTTCCTGCTATAATCTATCCCAATTTTTGGTTCAAATCTTTTTTGTTGCTACATCATTTGTTTGGCCAAAAATAAATACAAATTTTCTTATAAATTTGTCCAAATAAGAATTACGCCAAAATATTATCATCATCATTATCATTATTTTTTCATCTAAAGTAGCAAAATTTCATTCATAAATTCAACAAGCGCATATTCTTACATTCAAAATCGTTATTTTTTAAGTTGCATAAAATATGATTTACCCACTTTACTCTATTTTTTTGTTTAAAAAATAAACTGCAGAATGCAAAAGCATGTATTTCTAACGCATTTTTTGCCGATTTTGACAAAAAGCATCAGAATTTATTGTTGTCGAAAAAAAGGAGCGCAGCGCAAAAATAGAGAATTTTTTATTAGAGAATTGAATGATAAATCATATTTGTTGTTGTTGTTGTGTGTGTGTGTGTTTTTTTGCATCACAAGAGTTCATTTATTGTCGACGCAAACGTGTTTTTAAGAAATTAAGAATTATGATGCAAATAAATCATTTTAATATAAATTAGAAAATTAAACATTTCATGTCGGAACGTAACAAATTATTTGCCATCGCTGAAAATTATTTATGACGAAAATATAGATCTTGTTAAAAGAATTAACTAGGCACAATAAATATATAAAATTTGATTTATTAAAATTGATGTAGGAATCGCATTAAACGAAACGTTTATCTGTTGAAAATTGTATGAAAGCCCCCATTGTATACATACAGCAAGTAAATAAATTTATCATACTTATCATAATATTTTCGTGAAATAAAAAACAGGTTGCATATAAATAACGCAACCAGTTAATAAATATCACAATGTTTGTTGTGAAACTCATTTCTGTTGTACGAAACGAAAATAAATAAAAAACCGCCGAAAAATCGGGTCCAAGCGGGCACTTGTCGTTATTACAGTTTCATAAATAAGCAAGTGTTGTGTTGTTTGACTTGTCATTTTTGCAAATAAAATATTCAGGAGTGGTAACGTGTAGGCACTTTGTGTTTGTATGTATCATGTGATATGTAATTTAAAAATTGTCATGTTTGGTATGATTAATTTATTTATTGAACGTACCTACGTACACACACACAGCGTTTCTTGGAAAATTACTAGAAAATATAATTTCACTGTAACCTATTATTTTATATAACCTATATGGATTGTATGGCGGTACGTTTTTTTTTCAAATCATTACTCCCCGCAGCGTTTAAATGAAAATTGTATTTGTGTATCGTAAACACGAAATTGATTGCCGAAGAATTTGTGTAATATTTTTTAAGCACAATAATGACGCCCCCGTTTTTATATTTATTTGTATGAAACACAAGAAGTGCCCTTATTTACCATTCATTTATTATTTAAAGCCGCGCCCATAAATCATAATACTGTTTGTTTGGCGGCGGCGGATTTTCCGCGTTCTTTTCTACCTATTATTTTAAATATGCACAATTATACAAACTAACAAACAGAAATCAACAAGCATTAAATTTGTATTTTTTTTTCTACATGCCGGGGATTATATTAGATTGCTGTTGTAGGTATATATGTTATTATTGCAATTTCAATATTCTCGTGCTGAAGAACTGCCGCTTGTTAAGTAGGAGAGTGTAATTTCTTCATTCATCATGCCATTTTTTGCTTTATATTTAGCAGGAATCTAATTAGTGAAATTCATTATTTTTATTCTGCTTAAAACAAAATCGAATTATGAATTAGAAGTAAATGAGCATATTTGAATGGAAACGCAAAATTATTTAATAACACGAATTCGCAAGCGTCCGCCGCGCGCACGAGCGTAATTTGTACTTTTTTGTAGCTTTTTAAGCTCAAATTGCGCCTCTCTCCCTTTTCTGGAGCGAGGCAAAAAATCTTTTTCTTATAATTATATACGGAAATGAACAGAAGAGAAGAAAAAAATCGCATACACATCATGTAATTTAATCATATTACGCACACAAAAAAATACGTTAAACGCAATTTTAAAATCTTATTAATTTTAATGAAGATTTTACGCAAATTAGTTGCATCCCACCGCTATGCTATAATGATAATCGATTCTTTTTTATTAAACTATTTAGCATTGTGACGAAACAACTTTATTTTTAACATTTATGTTTAACATGCAATCATTTGATAATCGTTTAAACGATAATTTTCATAGATGTGCAATGTACATTGTGTAATAACAGTAAATTTTATGTTTGGCTTGTCATCAATATAATTATCCACATAAATTGCGCACATACATAGACATTGAAGTTATCTGTGAAAAAATGCGCTTTATAGATTTTTTTTTTTAGTTTTCAGTAAACGAGTAAACAAGTTTGCATAGCCGGCATGCAAGCTAATAGCGCACAGTACAAGTGAGTGGTTTCGCTGAAAATTTGCTATTTAGTATTTCGCGCATTGTGCATGCTGGTGTTTAACCTAAAAAAAACGAAGTAAAATAAATAGCAGAGCGGCACGTAGTAGTTTGGAATATAGGCCACACACGTCTTTTCTCTTCTACTGCCAATGTGTATATATTACACGGTAATGTTTGAGTGGTAAACATTCCACTTACTTGACAATCGCGACTTGTTCGACAAGGGATCTCTATATGAGAAACAATCGATAACAGTCGGTCTTCCCTATAGGCAAGATTAATGCTTTTTCGACGAAACGTTGTTGCGCGTCGCATTTTTGTTTTCGTTCGTATTTTGTATAAACAATAGAAATCGAAACGATATTTTACCTTCTCATTCACACAACTATAAGATCCTATTATATAGCTTTTATACAAAACGTTCTCTCCTCGTTTTTTTTTTCTATTTATATATATATATATAAATAAGTGGATATATTTATTGTTTTGTAACGTACACATCGAAAAAGCGGCAGTAGCAACAGCAGCAAAAAAAAGAAACTTTTTTTTATGTTTTTTCGGTCGAAAACTCTCACAATAACCTAATTCAATTTTTGTGTGCGCATAAAAAATTTTTCATTGCTTGTTGAAGAAAATTTCATAACGTTATTAAAAAAAATCGTGACGGCACACACACACTAAATTCATCTCACTCGCTCTTTCTATGCGTGTGTGTGGTATAAATCATCATCGAGAACGATGTAACAAAACATTCCACTCACTACCCGCCAACCCCTCCGCCGTTTGCCCGCGCGCCACGTTCCAAAAATGTAAATATATAAAATCGAATACACACGCGCGCGCGTTACGACTGATAATGTTAATTGGTTGCAATGCGAAAATTTACGATGGAAAAGAACGCCAGCGCGATATTTTATAGGGCCGCGCGTATCAAAATCGGAACGGATGTCACATACAATTTAACAACTCGCCAGATAACGTTTTTAATAAATTCTGATATATAACTGTATATTTATATATATATATATATATATATGTATTTGTGTGCAATAGCGGGGGGTGTGGGTTGGTTGAGTGAGCGAGCGAGAGAGAGAGAGAAAGCGATACTTTGAGTGTCTGTGTGTGAATGTGTATATGGCACAACCACCAAAACAGACCCAATCTAATCAAAACAATTTGCACCGAGTTAATTATTTCCGAGGTATTCGCTTCATTGCCTATAAACACGCACTCGAAAGAAACTTGTTTGCATCTGGAAATCATAAAAAATAACTATTTGGGTGCTATCAATATTATATCGGTAATTAAACAATTTTAATGAGAATTTTTCGCTAGTGCGATAATATGAAATAATAGTACGTTTTGAATATGTATTTAGACATAAAGTATATCATTATTATAAATTATGATATACAGGGCGTGCCATACATACATTTTACACCCCGTAAGAGTATCTGCTTTAAAGTGATGTAAAAAACATTTTACACTTATACTAAAATTCGTAATATACCTATTATACAATTATACCTTTCATGTGCAAAAATAGTGCCAATATAGTCATTTTGATTTCTACATTAAGCATTTTCTGCTGTGTGTTACAACCCTACTTTCCATAGCACTAATGGTGGCAGCGCAGGTCTTATCGCATTGCTGATTAATAATAATTTTTATGTCAAAATTGTAATTTTTTCCAACGCACACATTATTATAACATGTATCGAATTTGAAGTCTGACAAAAACATGAAAAAACAAGTTAAAACTTTTCGATTTTCATGAAAGCGCCGCGCCGCGCCGTTCGCAAATCTTATTTTTTTAATCAAACACAACATAAAATTGTAATTGAAAACGAAGGGGTTCATGAATTTTTATAAGTAATTTAAATGTTATCAATTTCCATTTCTAATTTTATGCAAAAATGCCGAAAAACTTAGATTGCTTAATTTAATTTAATCTATAAATAAATTTGGCAAAAGCTAGCTGACGATGCTAACATATAGTATAGTATGGTAGGTGAAAGCGCTTGCAAGTAGGTAATTTCAGATTGGCGAAACCATATTGAATATTTCATTATCGTAAATAAGAAATTATTGTCAGATCTATTAGTTTATGTATGAATATGAAAAGCTCATTTTTCTTTTATGCCTCGTAAAAGAATAGGTACATCAAAGA
The DNA here is from genome assembly GCA_030264715.1 of Adinopsis sp. GC000173. Lineage (NCBI taxonomy): Eukaryota > Metazoa > Arthropoda > Insecta > Coleoptera > Staphylinidae > Adinopsis > Adinopsis sp. GC000173. Next base: position 57,740 of record JARJDW010007675.1, on the reverse strand, counting down.
GTAATAAAACCAATGTAATGATTTCATTCAAGCAATATTTGAATATACATCTCGAGACAATAATATCATAAAAAATGCTATAAAAGTTTTTATTTCTCGTGCTGAAAGCAACAGTAGCACAAGTAGCAGAAGCTGTGTAGCATCAGCCGTAGTTGTAGCAGAGGCAAACAAGCAACGGTGGCTGCAAACAAACATAACAACCAACTTAATTAGAATTTATTTCAATGATGATCAAACGAATGAATGAGCGTGGAGGCCGTAAACATGCAACAATCATTTCCTTAGATAGTAATTAATTAATAATTTCGTAACATAAATTGCGATACAATAAAGCATTAAATGCGTAAAAATGTTTCATGCTTATTGCTTATTATTGCTTCTTGTTGTTGTTTGTTGTTGGTGCTGTTTGTAAATTGTAACGATTTGCATAATTGCATAATCTGCGCGTGTCACATACATTGTAATTCTTATGTAACCGGAAGAGCTGTGGATCTTGAATATCTTGCTTCCTGTCGGGGGCTGCAAGATGAATGACTTCTTGGATGGCAAAAAGTTGGCTTCCCTACGCTCTGAGCGTATGGTGCAACTTACAGGGCATTTAAAACGCGATTTATGATATAAAAAAATAATATATATATATATAGATATATATACAGAGAGCTGAAAGAGTGCTTGGGGGAAGGAAGAAGAGTGCGCCGAGCTTCTAATGCGATTTCATACTTGCCGCCTCTCATCCGCCACCAACAACAACACCAACAAAAAAAAAAACAATTTATTGATAAACATTATATTATTTATTAACCCACAATATATCTCTATCAGTTAATTAAATCAAAATCTACTAATTCTTTTCCTCGCACCACATTACTACTCGATTAACTTAATTTTTATCTTTCACTGCGTACTAAAAATAAATTATAACACGCAAATCATGTTTGCCGCCAAAAACTCCTCAATGTGACCTTTTATATTCTAAAATATTTACGAACAAACAGAGAAGAAAAAAATACTCGCACAAATTTATTAGGTAGGCGCTTTTTAGTCGTGACATTAATGCATTAAGCGTATATAATATTTAGGATTTGTTAAAACAATTTCGCAGAAAATTTATTTCCATCCCCCTAAGATTTTAGGAACGCGTTGTATAATATAAAATCTATTATAATGTGTATTGTTTTATTACAGCTATAATTAACCCCCTTAAAACATCTTAATAAATATGAAAAAGTGCCGTGGAAAAGCACACACACACACACACATACATACATATATACACATGAATTTTCCCTCTCTTTGAGTTGCTGGAAAAATTACCGTCTTGCGTGTTTCAAACGTGAATAGTTTTTTTTCTTAACCATATTTATATATATAGATATAAGAAAAAAATCTGAAAATTTATTAGTTTTTAATGCATTTTTATACATCTATAGGTAACATACACACAAACACACAACAAACATGTATACACACATACATTCGCTCACAAAACATAATATATTGGATAGAAAAAGTTTTGTAGCAAAATTACTTGCAGCATGCTGTTTTAATTGTTATCAGAAAACTTTCTCAATTAAATTCGAAGAAAATTAAAGCCAAATATATACTCTTTTAAGCAAAAGTACTGAATACATTAATCAGATGGTGGCGTTCTTCGTTTATTTTTTATTTTTTTCGTTTAGTTGCAAGTATAAAATCTAATAGTATAACAGCAGGGCAAGAAGAGAGGAGCGGAGAGGAAAAAAGAAATAGTAGCAAATAAACAAAGTACAAAACAAAATACAATACTGAAATAAATTTTATAGCAACAAAAGTTTTTCCTTTTATGCTTGAGTAAGACACAATTTTCATCAATCACCTTTACTAGCAATCCTATTTTTCTTCCACTCTACGTTCAATTATTACTTATAAGCATGAAAAACGCATATTTCAGAAATAAATTGCATGGCTCGTTGTTTTTTTGCTGGTTTTTCGTACAGCTGTCGATAAAAACCGCATAGAATGTATAGATTTTTACGTAATTTATTGAAGCAGCGCAAGATAAATTAAACGAAATCGTCTAGTTTGTTTCAAAACCATTTCAATTATGAGAGGAAGTAATTTAGCGATAGTGCACAATTTAAACAAATTACCCCTCCTCACACTCCTAATGCAACATATACGTACATATATAGGTATGTATGTATGTATATGTATGTAACAATAATGATATTAAAGAGAAAAGAAGAGAAACGTAGCCGGCGCGCTGAATTCTTCTCATTTATTTCTACTTATACGTTCCGTTGATCGAGCGTCGGTCAAAATTTTATTGTGCGCAAAGTTGCAGGCGGCGAGCGTCAGGACGTTGTAAAGAATTGGGTTTTATATAGAATACGTGACCACAATCGGTGAATGTTAACAAAACGAATTTTATTTTATATATTTTTTTTTCTCGTTCTACAATTTTTAGAGCGGTTTTTTTCCTTCGTCGTCGTCGTCTTCTTCTTCTTCTTGTGCGACGCGCATATATAGAAAAGTCCTATACGAATCATAAATCATACATTGGAGGGATTCAGTGGATAATCGACTGTCCGCACCGACGCCCGAGCATAATTCGTACGCTTCCAACCACCCCCGAAATCACTTTTCCCATACAGCATATACAGCATATACAGCAGCAGCGCAACCAATAAATGCCCATTTTTTTCGATGTCTGTTACTCTACGGGTTATAAATCTGAGTAAATTAGCGATCGATCTCGATCATCTCGATAACTGCTTTGGAAGCGTCATCGTTTTGATTTAGGTTTAGCGTAAAGTGTCAATTTTGATGAAGGTTTACGTTATTAACACAATTATTTACAGGCGAAGGCTATAAATGCATGGAAAATCCAAATCGAACGCGTATCAATTAGGCAAAGTAGACAAAAAAAATTAATAAATAATTAATTCAATATGCAACACACATATACCTAGGTGTATAGGTATACCAAAGCGAACTGCTATACCTATAATATTTATGTGATATTATTGTACTGAGAGAGATCTGACTGCTTGCCACCGCACACAACAATGGATTTTTTTTCATTCATTCATTCATTCATTCATTCCGGTTTTCTAAGCGGTGATAAATGCTTAATTCTAGATATACCTATATATATATATTTTTTGACGTGGGTTTAAAAATGCACCCCACTCGAAAATGTAACGCACGCTCCGCGGGTGGTATAAATGCTATAAAAACGGATGGCGGAGTTTATGCCCACAACATATGATTAAGACATCAGAGAAGCGATTGGGGTGCGAAAAACGACATATGCATTCATCTATGGTACACAGAGCTACACACATATGTATGTATATCTAACATAACACACCAAACACGCATCTGCTATTAACAAACAATGCCGCTTAATTTTTCTGTCACTTAACTTTAACCCCCTTCCAGCCCTGCCACCAACTTAACGACCGGCAACTGTTTTTATATTCAATAAATATTGGATGGTATTGTTGTATTGTATTTTTGGCAGGTATGTGGTAAACTTTTCAACTGCAGAAAACAAATAAATCATTTCAAATAGAATACAATGCAACAGTCAGTCGTTAACTAAAATTAGAATATTTTCTAAAATGCATAGATAATGAATTGTTGTTTTACTAGTATGTACTGCGAGTAGTGCGAGTAGTGCAAGTAGATAGGAAGATATTTATTATTCGAAAATGTGTATGTAGAAATGAAAAGTTTTGGTTTTGTGTTTTGTAAACGTTGGTTTTACAACTGCACTTAAATTACGAATCCGTTTTTCGCATATAAAATATGTTTTTATATAAAGTGATTTTAAGTTTAAGGTATAAAAAACACTTCTTTTCTTGGTAGATTTTTTTGTGTATGTGTGTGCATGTGTATGTGATATTTATGTAACATTGCAAAATCGCTTTTGTAGTGTCTGAAAAAGTATATGAGGGGAACAAAACGATAAGTTCCCATTTTCTTCTCGACATCTCTCCCATTTTCTATCATATATATCCTTTTCACTACCTTAAAAAAACACCTTTCCTAGAACAACCGCCGCCACCACAAGCAGGCAAGCAAGCAACTTGCAAAGCACATACATTGTACTTTTATCAAAACAAACTTCCACAAAAATAAAGTCGCGCACATTTCTTCTTATCATATACCATTATCTTTTATGGGAGCGCTTTGTCTAATTTGCTTTTGATTAAAACCCTATCCTGATTGCATTTATGTTGCCATCATTCTACTAACAATACAAACAAAATTACTTTTCATTATATTCATAAAAATACTAAATTCATTACATATTAACCTCGTGCAACTATCTACTATTATATAAGATAACACACTATTTATTTTTCTAATATATATTGTATAATCTATCTACAATATATAGTTGTAGCTAAACCAAAATTTCCCACCAACAATTTCCAAGAATTTATAAAACGTAAAACGTAAAACGTAAAAGAGAAAAGAGGAGATTTTTTGCGGTAATGTAGATAACATTATAGGATTGAAGCAGAAAAATGGCAATTTTTTGCGTATTATTTATCGGGGAATAAGAAAAACATCGTAATAGATATATAGCACAATACGTTTATGATATAAAAATAAAAATGCAATGTGTGAAAGTTTCAATAGAAATCAATCATTGCCTCGTCTAGCATATAAAGTTCTAGGAAGCGTACATGAAGCAATTTATCTTGAGCCCTATTTTTAAATAAAATGCGAACGGTACGGCACGGTGCGATGCGGTGCGGTGTGGTGCGGTGCGGTGCGGTGCGGTGCGGAGCATTTGAGGATATGTGTTAGGTCAAATTTTATCAGCGATTTCCCGTTATATTTTTTTGCGCACGCAGTAAAATTGAAGTAACATCAGTAAGATTAGCTTTTCGAAAAAGACAACGTGCATGTAGTGTAGGAAATACGTGTCGCTTTAGATTATGAAGACTTTATATGCCGTGTCAGGGTATGTCTCATGGATACATCAAATGACACGTTGGAAAATTTAATAGCGACTCGCTTTTATAATACACGATATTGTATCTCCGATAATACGTGACAAGAAATTGTTTAAAAGCGACGATACACATGTTATACTAATTAACAAACTTTTTTTTGTTGTTGTCGTCGTTGTTGTCGTTGTTGTTGCGTTCGCTCATTGTGTCTGTGTCTGTGTTTGTGTTTGTGTGTGTGCGAATGAATGTGTGTGTGTGTGGTGTGAGTTGCGAGAGTGTGTAAAACCAAAATGGGGGGACAATTCCTGGAGGACACGTTAGCATATATTGCATAATAAAAGTCTGCACACTTTCCCGCATCATATAATTTACATCTCTTCTCCGGCACGGCGCAGCACCACACCACGCCATCAAACATGAAAATAAAGCTTTTCTTTCTATAGAAACAACTAGCTATATATGCTATAGAGCAGCAAAACAACAACAACAACAGACAAAAAAATCTTTACACACTCGCATATGTCATCCCGCGGGATTGTCTGCACTATTCACTTTAATATACATTTCATAATCCATCGGGGGATTATAAAAATGGGAAGTGAAATATGCAATGAATGCCTTAAAGTTCCTCCTCCATAGATATAGTTTGACCCTAATTACACCATCCGCGCATTTATTTTAATGTCACATAAAATGCACTATTCTCATCAATTCATTTAATCCCCGCTTTCTAATTGTTATTTTACGTTGGAATAAATACAGCCAATTTCGTTGCCAATATCAACAATTTAGATTTAGTTCAATTTTCTTGCTAAAATTCTATTTATGACCATCTACAAAATGCCATTAAAAAACTTGTCAAATTATAATATAAATCATCAATAGACAAACTAGCATAGAAACGATTTAAAAAACTTTTATTGCTTTTTGATGTCGCATTCCTAATAGTTGCCATTTCTTATTCTTAATATTATTTTTATCAAAACGCATCCGGCCACACATAAAAAAGAACCTACTACAATACTCCCTTTTCGACAGAATGTTGCTATACGTTCACCACCATCGAAGGTTTTTTTAATCTTGGTGAATTTGGCACGCGCCAAGAATATTCATCGGCGGCTATAGAATTCAAAACGTACGTACGTATGATGAATACGGAATAATGTTGTTTTATACTATCTAATAATAATTATTTAGAAAATTAAAATGTAGTTGGGTATGAATAAATTCGCTCTAACAAGGATATTATTACACAAAAATAATTTGATATTTATTACGATGGAGGGATTTTCTAGAAATTATTATTAATAACTTTTCCAGTCCCAAAACGACCCGCTTTTTGATAACCCCAACTTAATAAATTAAATATATTCAAACAACCCAACATCTTTTGCCTCCAACTAGAAAACATAAATTACCATATTATTATATAATATAAATATAAATAGATGAACCCTTTCCGAAAGAAAAATGTATTTTAATTGTACAACAAGCGACAATAATCAGTATTGTTGTGTGTGTGTGTTTGGGTGCGCGGTGGTTATCAGACAAAAGTAAATATTTAATAATATATTAATGGAAATGATTACATTAATAAATGATAATTAATTATTGATTATTAGAAAACTTCCGTAGGTAGGTATGTATAAACGTAATAATTAATAATTAATTGTTATTTCTCATGATAAGTCTGTTAATTTAGTTAGGGCAACCAAACATCCACCAATTGACATTTTCGCAACACATCGTTAATCAGAATATATTAGCAAACATACACACACAAACACACACATCTATATATATATATATACATATATATACATCTATACAAACATTATATCGTACATGTGTATGTGTATGTTAGTGTGCCTGCCGTACACCTACCTATACACATTTATGCTTTTGCCATTATAAACTAAGATAATTAAGTTTTAGGGGTGCGGTTTGCACATGTAAACTATTTATAAGAATTCATTATAATTAATTTTTTGTGCTCGTCCCGTCAAGTCAATTAAATTTCGCATAAAATAGTTGATTGAATTTAATTAAAGTTTAATTTTCGCTGTTTCACTGCTAGAGGTATGCTTTGTTGCCGGCACTGTTATCTCTTTGCTTGTTTTTTTTTTGCTCGTTCTTTTAGCCAATGAATTGATGAATAGTTAATTATTGTACGACATTTCTTTCTTGTTAATTGAATTATATTTTTTCTATTTATTATATTTTACTTTTTGCCAAACGGATTTAGCAATAGTTAATTACTGTACGATACTTCTTGCTTTTTAATTGAATTAAATTTTTGGGTATTATTAATTAGAATTTTAAAACTGTCTTTTCTTGTTTGTTTTAAGGTACAATGGAAATTAAATTAAACTTTTCAATTAAGCAAAACAAAAATTTAATAAATATTGTTGTTTCAAAAGCGAAAATAAATTTCGCTTGAAACTTTCACCGACAACAAATAATTAAGTATGAAATAAATTAAGCTTTTTAAAAGCACGACAAAGAATTAATTTAATTTAATTTATTAGAATTAGAGCTAAAGTAATGTAAATTCTATTAATTTGCGCCATTCTAATGCAGAGCTAATTAATGGCATTATGCCCGATTGGAGAAAAAAATTCAATTATATGTGTATGTGTAACGCTTTTTTGCGAGGATGAAAAGGAAATATGAAATATTCTGCGTTGATAACATAATTTCATACAGTAAATTCCAATAATGCATAATAATTTTTTTATATAGAACGTACCACACCACACCACACCACTCATATATGTATGTTATGTACGTTGTATTACACAAACGCTTTTTAAAATTCAAAGCGCCGAGCATACGAAAACAAATTAAAATGTAATTGCAATAATTTTAAAACAAAAATTGATTTATTAGCTGAAATTTGTTAGTAAAATCCGCATTAACGTTTTACACGTTTGCCATTTGGCGCATGTTTAGATAATATTTAATGGGGAGTATATAAATAAATGATTAAAACGAATTCATTAATATTCCATGTAAATAGCGTAAATCTCGCTTAGTGTACTTGCGGGTAGATACAAAATGAGAAGAAACTATCTTTAACATTAATATTTTACTAATTCATGTTGAAGCTTAATTGTCTTTTCGACGTGCAAGCGCACAAATATCTAATTACTCCTAATCGTATTAAAATGTTTGATAAACTTTAATGAATATTTTAAGTTTTTGCTTTGGCGGGATGAATGTGGATGTGTTCGTGTTTGTGTGTTTGTGTGTTTGTGTGTTTGGGTGTTTGTGTGCGAGTGTTGATGCTCTCCACACAAGCGCAAACTTTTTTCCACATTTTATGATCGCCATCATGACGATGATGATGATGATGATGACGCAGAAAGAAAATGAAATTATTATATTGGTTGATGGTGGAAAATAAATCTAAACGAAGAAGAGAACATAGCTAGAGTAGCAATAGCAACAACTATAGTAGAACTAGTGCTACAACAACAACAGTAAGAGCAACGACAGCAACAACAACAACAGCAGCAGCGCGGCAACAACAAAAAAATATATATACATATATATAAAGAGGGGGCGAGAAAAGCCGGTCCCGTATAAGCTTAGTCTTAGTCTTGATATTTATGGCAGCTATTTGCTAGATGTGCGAGGGCTACTGTGTAGCTCTATTTACTATTTATCTGTCCCGCTGGTGCCATTTGACTTTATAAAGATGGCATTTGCTATGACGTACGTATATCTATATAGAAGAAAGAAAACGTGTGTGCGTGCAACAAAGTAGAAAAATCATTTACGGCTTTCATTTCTTTAAGTAATTAAAATTAAAACATTTTATATACCGTTTGCTGGTGGATGCTGTTATTGTTGTTGTTGTAATCATGGCTTATGGTAATAATAAAAAGATGATTTAAAATGTTGCTACGTTTCGGAATGATGTAATCCTTGCATCGTGACATTTATATTTCTTAAATTGCAAGAAAGCAGCTTATATAATAAAAATGTAGTCATTTCCATATAGAGTCATTTCTCTTTCAGAGCAAATAAATACGCAACCATTAAAAACAATTATTATTACTCTGGTAATTCAATCACGAAACGACTACCACTACGAAAACTATTTTATGTCGAAAAAACCACCTTCTTATCGAAGAAAATCAATACGATTTTATTTTAAACCATAATGCATTTGTCGCCTAACGTAAATGTGACTTGCAGATTTAAAGATAATGTCACAAAACGAATGCATAGTCATCTAATGGCTTTATTTTGAAATTTTACTACGATATTTCTTCGAAAGCGATTTTCTGAATTTAGGAGCCGCACTTAATCTTTTTTATACCATTTTATTCGATGACATTAAGCTTATTGAAATTTAAATTATTAATTCACTTTTTTAAATTTCATAATACCCTGCAAGCAGCAAGCAGCAACGTAGCGGCAGTAAGTAACTACTTTATTCATTTTTAATTATCTACTGGTAGTAGATAGAGCGTAAATTTAAATATAAAAAGTACATCGATTGTAAATAATACTTTGTCAATATAAATTTGATGTAAACGCTTTACAACACAGAGAAAGCGCTTTAGAATTGAGTTGAATGGAAAACTATCATGTAAGATTTTATTTCAACGTGCTTTTCCTACTTTTAAACGTTTTATGGTAATGCTGTTTAAAGACAGCTTTTTTGGTGATTTATCAAAAGTGAAGTTATCAATTATTTATAAGCAACTCTATAACATATTAAATATTAAAATGTTTTCGTTATGTGCCTTTTTTGCAGACAATTATTGGCACAAGAAAGCCATCGTATTTTCTAGATAGATATGCTTGACGCCTTGACGCCGTGCCGTTATGAATTAATTTTTTGGTTTTTCACAATATACGATGGGAGAGAAAAAAGCGAATAAGGGCGGCGTAGAGTAAATAAAAAAATATAATCATTTTTATAGTGTAGCCAGAAAAAAATCATTCAGGTAGAAAGTGTAATTTGCGATTAAGTACGCTTGTTTGTGCAGAGCAAAAATGACAGTATTCCATACATAAATCTCTTGAATATCCGGCGCAAATAAATTCAAAAATTGTATATATACACGTACCCTATACGCCTATTTCCATTTAAATCGATTTAGATTCAATGCAAACACACAAAAGTGCCTGTTTCTACCCGAAAAAAATTCTAACCGACATTCAACTACTATGCTAGGAATATAAAGATATAATAAAAATAAAAAAGACGGTAACAAGCAAACACTAAGTGAACTTAATTCCAAACAATGAAAACTTATAATAAAGCTTACGCCTTTTCTAATGGGGCATATTATACTTTGTATAGCGTTTATCTTTACGAGTCGGTTTGGGATTTGGAATGCCATTGCCGTAAAATTTTTGAATTATACAGCGAAACGTTTCGAGATAGATGGATAGACAGATGGATGGAGAGATAGAAACCGGTCCGCGTCGACTTTATTTACTTACATATTAATTCGCCGCCGCCACCACCCCACCGGCACCGTTACGAAAAATTTATATAGGTATTTAGAAAAAAGAGAGTGGAATTGTATGAACATGAAATTCATGGACGACGTATAACACCATTCACATCTTACCTTACCTACCGCCGCCCCTATTACAAAAACAAATTTACACTTTCTCAAAGAAAATATTTGCTTTCGCTGAAAATTCACCGCTTTAAAATATTTTCCTTTCTCAAACAATCAAATACTATATAGATGTATGTGTATATATGCAACTAAATTTAGATGTGGTGTAGGTAGTAGTTGCAGGGGGCTGAAAAAAAGTAGCTGAGTGGAAAGAAGAAACAAACAGAGGGATAGAGAGGTAGAGGTGGAGGGGCGGCGCGCCCTGGCTAATTATAAAAATATGTTGCACGTCATTTTTTACATTACTAGTTTTTTCGGCGCGCGATGAAGGCGAGAGGAAACGGGCGCGCATTTACTGAAACGGATAAATGAAAAGGAAATTTTTGTTGATTGTGCACAGGAAACAATCCAATTTCAGCTAACATACTGCTTTAATAACATGTTTTTTATATATATATGGTAAAATATGAGGCGCTTATTTGTATTTTATGGATAATTTCATTTTGCATTAACACATTTTTTTTCGTAAATGAAATAATAACTAAAATAGCTGTTTGTTTATACAAAAGATAACATTTTGCCAATTGAGAGTGAAGTTTGTCACGTTGTTAGATGACCATTGCAATAATGTTATTATTATTGTTTTAGAAAATAGGAAAGTTTCACTTATTTATCGCGAGGGTAGTAAAGTTGTGTTGTTATTGCTACGTCATCAGTTAATTTAAACAACAATAAAACAAACAAAATGCTGTGATAATCATTTTTTAAAATTGTATATATTCTAATAGCAATAGTTACCTCATTCAGAATCTGATTGTTTATTGTTATTCTAAAATTCTTTCATTACTTTACATGTGCTATAAAAACTGACGGATATCGGAAAAAAGCCTTTGTAACAAATAAGACATTTTCATTAAGTTGGTACATCGATTGAAATTAAAAAAATGATGAGGAAATAAGTAGGTAGATAATTTAGTAAAATATTTAGAAAAAAGGGAACAAGGACGTGCCAACCTTACCTATATAAACCGCTTCGAATGCGGACATGAAAAGCAATTTGTTTGTTTGAAAGGTGCGCGCAGTTTGTTTTATGGCCGATGAGGTGCGCTATTTACGCTTTTATTATTTTTAATGACTTATTTTATTGGCTTAACCGGAATCGTATTAAGCTATATTACATCATCAGCACCATCATCAATGTTACATATACGGTAGTGTGGTGTATATGTATAAGTACTGCGGTCGGTTGATTAAAACGAATTAATTTTTGTGTGAGTGTTATTTTAAATGTCTGCTGCTGCCCTGCACGGCTTATGTTCACCACCATTCGCGTTTAATTGAAATGTTAGTTCTAAGTGTAATTTTACATGTATATTAGGTATATAATTAGATTTTCCATACCATTGAATTTTTAGACAGCATCGCGTGCGTTTTTCAACTGCATTTAGATGGCAATAATGTCTTAAGGGTTTCACAATTAGTGTTCGTAATTAATTTGTCATAATAATCGTAGTCGTAGTGAAAAAAGAAAGAAAAGAGAAAAACGGTTTCGTTGATTATTATTTTTCTTTATTCACTGTTGCATGCATTTTTATTTGAAATTTATTTGTTTGCGGCACGGATTAAAAAAAAGGGGGATTTGCATACACGTTTTCTAATTGATAATTAGATCGTGTCGAGTTTAGTTTCAATGCTTAGATTCGCCTAACAAAAATACAAACTTCGGTTATGAATTATTCAAATGTTGCTATAAATAGTAATTAATCCATATTGCAATATGCATTTAGAAACTTATATAATAATTTGTTTTAATATAAAAAGTAATTTTCGACCGCCGGCGGTGAACTTGGGAAAATAACCAATTTCGTCTATTAATTAATATGCATCATCAACTTAACTAGTAATGTTTACGTTTTCCAGTTTTAAAACTAGATGATGATGATAATAATACTAAACAAACATAAAGTTTATTAAATTTACTAGCTAGAAATATATCGTAGTGTTGTAGGAGGTTGGTCGCTTCGTTTATGATAACACAACACAGCACAACACAATTACCTATCAATGCAAATCGTTTTCCAGAAATCAAACATCGAAAATGCATCTTTACTGTTGTAATAACACATCAACAAAACGTCTTTGTTTAAATCCTGTCAATTCAAGATGATGATCGGTGAATGGCGAAACTTATTCCATTCATGTTTCATCAGGTTTGATGTACGCTGATTCACCCATCGATGTTTCAATTTTCGGGAATCAATGCGAAAAATGCGTGCATACAAATTGGATACCAGAACACGATAAAATACGATAGAGCGAAAAAATATAATGTGTTAATAGATTTTTTTCCACGACTATTGTACTGTTGTTTTCGCACACACGTACATACACAAAACGCTGCATTGAAAATTGCGATAATTAAAAATCGTTCCCCCTCCCGCACACACACGCACACACACACCCATATATAAATTGAAAAAAAATCTCGTTTTTTTGTTTGATCAGCGATAATGCTACAACAACCACAAAATAGAATTGGCGCATAATTATCTATACATTTTTTTGTGGGTTCGTCGGCGTCTTTTGTATGGTACATGAATTCAATAAAACCTATATTCGATTCTTGTATGTAGCACACGAAATATATGTATCAAATATTAATATTACTATTGGAAAAATGTAAATTTTCAATTGTAACATTATCAATTCGACGACTTATCGATATATATGCATGTATCACGTCTTTCAAACCGACAAAATTCTTAATAAAATGTCGAAAAAACTGTTTCTATGTCAGAACGATATGCGTTCTATATAAATATGTTTCAGATAGAGAAATGAAAACTTTCTTGGCGCTTCTTTTCGTTCTTCTACATTCTCAACTAATATACGATAGATTCTTGCTAATATTGTTGAATCAGTCAATCAAGCTTAATTAAGCTAAATTAGTGTTTCTTTTGATGATCAATTTTGCGGCAAGTATTGTTTGTATAACAGAAAAGCAAAGAAAAAATGGATATTTTAATTAATTAATCAATGAATTAAAGTGCACAAAAGTAAATCCGGACTCAAAGCTTGACTGCTGATTTGATCATTAATGAGGCCAACAATAGAGTTGGATTGGTGAGGCTTTGTACGGGGTAAACATGGACTACTGTCAGATAAAAGGCGATAGAAAATCAATGGGTATTGGGCTGCTGCTGCTGCTGCTAGACGCGCTCCGTTGCAATTCCAACAGGCATCTGTCACGTCGAATGACAGCATTACCATTATCATTAAAAGAGCTGTTTTAACATGTGTGCGGTGGAAAATTTAAGAAACGTCCAAACTTTGTCTTCTTTTTCTCTCTTTCTTTCTTTCTTTCCCTCTCTCTCTCTCTCTCTTACTCGCCTTTTCTCTTTTTTTTCATGCTTTCGGCTGTGTTGGGAGAAAAACTAGGTTTCAACTAGTTAAAGAGACACATCTGTTACTCCAGTGCACTTCAACAAAGTTTACACATTGTCCGGAAGTTGGAAGATTTGCAAAAAAACGACGACTAGGAGAAGAGGAATGGAGTTATGTTGGTTGGTGTTGCGTTACTCTGCTACACACACACACACACACATACACACGCGCGCAAAGATATTTTGATGCAGCAGTGTCACCAAGCCAAGGTGATGTTTGTGGCGGTGGCGACGGGTTAAGATTTTCAGATTGCATGTTGAAAAGTTCGCGGTTGTATCCTAATCCCGGAAGAAATTAAAACGCGAAAGAATACCTTTTCACTCTTGCAAACTGTGTGTATAGCAAGCAAGTAAGTGTATGCATCGTGCGCTTCATAACAGAGCAACAGCAGCGGTGCGCAAAACGGACATTTTAATAATTGGAAAATGTAGAAAACTTGTTAAAATTTGATGGTAATTAACTGCGTCAGTTTTAATTAGGATTTCAGAAATGCGAGACTCCAAATATCACAATTTAATATGCCAGAGCGTTACGAAGAATATTGCCAGCAATTTACAATGAAATTCATCATCAACGTGAAAAATTCAAAGCGCCTGCATACTTTTCCAATTTTTCATTTCTAATAATTAATTGCAATTATCACACATATCTAAATTGGGCGCAAAATAAAAATAATTTTTATCAATATTAATTTTTTTATATTTTTTTAAATTTTATTAATAAATAATTCGTTACAGCAAAATTAAAATATGGTTAATATTTTAGATATTTAATTTAATATATTTTTTGTTAATGAATTCATGGAAAATATTCACGGCTGCATTATTTTCAATTTTTCATTTTAATAAAATAATAATTAGTTGCAATTATAAATACAAATATCGATCACATATAGCTAAATAATGGACGGCAACAAAAATTTTATATTAAATTTAATATCTATATATTTTATGAATAATTTCATCAATTAAAAATGTTGAAAAATATTATATGTTAATTGAAAAAGCATTACCTGTTACTATCAAAATAATTCGTTTAATGAACTAAAATATGTATATTTATTATATTACTTAACAAAAAAAATAAATTTTAATTAATGAAATTTAATTAGTAGATCCCCGGATGGAATGAATAATGGCAAAGTTGTTTTTGAAAATATTTATTCTTCGATGTGTGTATAGATGGATATTGTGTATATTTACAATTTCGCAATAGTAATATTAATATGGATTTCATTTATTTATAGGCAATGATTAAATAAACAAACAACAAATCAAAATTCAATTTTCTATTTCGAATGATATTAATTAATAAATAAATAAAATGAAAATAAATTGATTGTGAATGTGAACTTTGCCCCTATAGTTTATCATTGATAATAATAGCAGATTGAATCTGTTTGTAATATTGTATGTAGATATACTATAGGTTTGTAGGTATAATACTATACTCGTTTACTCGTATGGATATTTAATACAAATATTATTGATACGTAAAAATGGACACCGCGCAACGGGAAGAGAGAAATAGCAAGTTTATTATTAAAGTAGAATTATTATTAAGTTTCTAGCCTAAGAGCATTTAAACTTTTCAAACTGTATATAGGATTACAATGTGAGCTGCGGTTTATTGGTGGATGAATTGTTTACACTTCAAAGGGGTAGAAATTTTGATGGGACTTTTCCTTCCAACATATACACACATTCACAGAGAGATACACAACATAACTTTCGAATTATTTCAAATATTTGAAATATTAATATCCAGATAGTGGAATAATATGTCCAAGCGAAACAATCGGAATTCGTTTTTTTTTTCATATTTTCTCATATTATACAATACAACTCGTGCATCTAAAAATAATATTCTCTATATATATATCTAACATAGGTATACAATACATAAAAATGGCAACACTGCTCACTTTCCACTCTACGCGTGTGTGTGTGTGTGAGTGTATTTTTTTTGTGAAAGGCTTTTATCTACCTGCTTTATTGCTTTTTTCAGGTTGAAATACCGTTTTCTGCGATTAATATAAATGAAAAGTTTCAAAGCGACGAGTTACACATAGTTTTTTGATGGATTTTTTACGCAACGATTTAAAAACCGCAAATTTTTCTGACGTTAATCGATAGTATACGATCAATTTTGAAATTAATTTACCTTTCATTGAATAAACGAATAATAGATAAATGAAAAGTAGTGCACAAATACAATATTTTTGTTTCTGGCATAAGGCAATGTTAAATCGTATTGCTTACGTTGGAAAGTAATTGAAATTTGTATATATTTTCGTTGGTAAGTGAATATTGGAGCGCAGCACCGCACATCTTTTCATTTTGCATTATTTTTGCGAAATAAAAAATGTGTGTGTATCTTTACAGAGTGTAGTAGGTAGGTAGGTGGTAGTAATGTCGGTATGTATACCTCTATATAGAGGATAATTTTTCTCTGGCAATTATTTTCGACGTGCGCACACCTGCACGAAGGAAAATCTCTACGTTGTTTGTGTATATAATACATTTAAGGGGAAGACAAACAAAATGCGAGAGAGCGTTTATATGTATACCTAATACGAAGAGAATGGGAGCTCCACGCTCCCACATTTTCACATGCAGCAGCACCCTACGAATATATGTATATTTAGGATATGTCTTTATCCAGCGGATGCGTGCTATTGGACTGTTTATCTTTCGGATCGTCTTAGCTAATCCTTATTGTCACGCAGAATACCAACTTACGAGTAAACAATATTTAGGTATTCTATAATACCGAAATTAATATCTCGTATAGTTGCGATGGAAAATGGTTCAAATTATCCACACCCTCACACAAAAAAGACACACACACACACACACACATACATTGTCGACAAATCATTAATTAAATAAAATTTATGATAGGAAAATCGTCGTAGCTAAAACGACGTAACAATAACGCTATCCATCCATTGTGTGTACGTATGCATGCATCCAACATGTATGGGTTATTATAGTTTTGCGATTGTAGAGGCATTTTTGCAGCACGTCCCCTGCAGAAACCAGCACCAGCGAATTGTGTTTAATTAATTTTCTTCTTGCGTTTTTGCGACCACCCACCGTTTTCGGCCATCCGCACGTTTCATCATACTTCATTATTCAAAAACACACTCGGCGAAAAAAAAAATATATATATATAATAAAAAATATATAAGATGGGTGCGCATTGAATCAAAATCCTATATTTTTTCCGCAGCACCACCCCCAAACACATACGGTTTAAAACGAATTTTGTGTATCTGCAGACCGTATCGATATTATTCCCACCAACCCGCCACCACCAAACCCTTTTTATATGACTAAAAATATAATAATGAAAAAAAACCTATTTCATTCCTAAATGTATGTTACTTTTTTTTGAAAAACCGCATCCCACACAAATACTATTTGCTTGCCATCAATATATTTTTAGTAAAAATTTTATGCTGTTAATTCATTGTTAATCCGTTTCATATTTAATAATTTCATACTTTTCACTCACAATAAACCACGAATATGTGATTAAAAATATGATAATAATTAAAAAAGGAATTAATTTTATTTAATATGCATCCTCTTTTTGAAAAATGGAATAACACACCGATTATTTAGTTGAAATTAACTTATTTTCAATAGGAATATTGCGCATTGTTTTATGGTAAGCGCATTCATCCACTTCATATCTAATAATTTCATACTTCTAATCTACAAATTGTTGTTAACGCTAATTTATTTGCACAAATATTATGCTTTTCCCTCTTCAAGCCATAAATTCATCAAAGCAATTGTTTAGTTTGCATTTAAATGAATTATACTCTCCGATTGTAATTACCAAACGAAATATACAAATTTTTCAATGGTAGAGTCGAACATTTTACTTACAATTAGTAGGTATGAATAATCCAAGAAGAACTAATTTTGTTGTTATCATATTTTAATTGAAAACTGAAATTTCCATCATGCCAGAGCCAACTTTTAATAATATTTAAATGAAATTTAATTAGAAAATATAATATATCGTACACACACTAACATCCACATATATGAACGAATTGCATTGCTTCGTATTATAAAATTTACATTGACGTATCAATTAAAATCAAGTTAATTTAATTCAATTCGAACAACAACAAGAGGGTGAAAAAATGTGTGTGCGCTATGTGGGTGAATAAATAAATATAGAGCGAAAGTAATTTTAGTTTGGCGTTCATTAACTTGATGTGATTATAATATGATATGTATATAAGTTATTCATTCAAACAATAAACTAATTTTGCTAGGACGTGCCGGCCGTAAATTAATGATATTTGCATATTAAATGACGCATTAAATAATATAACATAGACTCGAATGCGCAAGCACAATTTTATCAAATTCATCATAAACAATTCTTTTCAATCGGCGAAAATAAAAAGTAGGTGGCGATTTGAGTTGCAAATTAATTAATTAGTTAATTAATTAATTAGAAAACGACACCATTAAAATTCCCAAATTCATTGTGGTTTTTTTTTCCTGGCCTGAGTATATAATGGGTGCGTTTTCGTGTGAAGATCGCATTTTGCATTTTCAATGGATTAACTAGGGGCTTTTGATATGTGAGTGATAAAGATCACAAAAGTGGGTAATCGTATGCTACCATACCACTACACTCGTTTGCTGCTACGCTATGCTAGTGTGCAGATTTTTTTTTTTTAATTTATACAGCTTTTTTTTCGCAAAAAAGCAATTTGCACTAACTGATAACTTTCATAAAACTCTAATTATACGAAAATTTTTATGATTTCCTAAAAGATTATTAATTGCAATAAAAATTTATTACGCGTTGCATTTTTAACCTAGTTACGATTAAATTAACACACACTATAAACTGCAAAGTGGGAGCGCATTAAAATTTTATATCGCTCAAATTAATAATCAGCAATCAAATAAAAATGTTGCAAGAGTAGTTATAATTGTTTTTAAATTCAAAAAATAGATAATATTTCACTAAATACTGTCTAGTCATGATTTTTGAGTGATTTTTGTACAGATATATATTATTAACGCATTTTCGCCTTGTTAATGGAAGCAATTAATATAAAACACAATGATTTCAGAATTAATATAACCTTTAGCATTAATTTAAAAAAAATGTATATTTGTGCCATAGTTAATTTGCACCAATTTAATAAAAATGAATGATTATTAACGAAATGAAAAATTTAATGCTGCAGAGCAACGTTTACGGCATATAATTAATTAATTCTGGTAGGTGTAATGTTCGTATACGAAAATGCATGGCATGGGAAGGGTGGGAAATAATCATAAAAATTTTTCATCAATGAGCGTACGTAGTAGATATATGTATGTATATGAAGGTGCTAACCTTTAAGCAATTGTTGCATGTGTATGTATGAGTTTATATGTATATGTAAGGTAATAGCATTAAGCAAGTAATAATAGCTGGGGTTAGTGAAAATAAAAGGGGGATAATAAGAGCTCGGAAAAACGAAGTGAGACGGAGTGAGCACCGTGCACAGAGGGTTGACGCGGGGGGGTTTGAACGGGTGAACGCTACACTGCCACCACCGTGGAATATCATCATCATACACATACATACATATATATATACGAGTATACCTATGTGTAGGAATAGTATGTAGGTATAGTTGCATGCGGAGGCAAATAGAGATCTTTATCTACGTCATTACATACACTTCACAAAATGTAATAAAGAACGGCAACAATTTATGTAAAATAATTAGCAAAAGCGCGCGTCCGCCAATTTCACCCACCTACCCGCCACCAGCCACCATCCGCCCGTGTGAGCGTACAAGTCGTAGTGTAGTACTCACTCACTCTTTCCACCCTTCCCCATCATCCCGTACCATCAACAAACGGGGAGATAAAATAGCACGTAGGTTATAGGTGGCTCATTCAAACACTTATTATCATCATCATCGTCCTTTAAATAAATGCGATAATTAATAATGAACTAATTACAAATAAATTTGCGCATTGTTTCGGACTGAAAATTTATATATATAATATATTTATAGCGGAACAATTGTAAGGAACAATACCCACCATGAAGGTGTATTGTGTGTGTTGTTGTTGTTGTTGTTGTTGTTGTTGCAAAATAGGTCCTTCAATAAACGAATGAACGAACAGAACAGGCATTATTGCATTCAAAGCCAATCAATAATTTTACTCTTGAATTGTACCTATGTGTTATATGTATGTATTAGTGTGCAGTAGATTCACCGTTCAAACAGCTTCAATAAAATGTAAACACATTTATTTACTTACAACTTACATACATACATATACATACATATACACACACACACACACACACACACATACACTCATATTCAAACTTGTTTGAATTGCTTGTTCTTTTTCACTCGGTGCATTGCATGTTAGTTGTTACATATACAATTATTGTATAAACTTCGTATGCAGATCGGATGAAAATTTACAAAAGGGATTCCTTACATTGCATTATCATCTTGCATGTATGTAGAAAATCTTTATACTCTACTATACAATATATATATATATATATAAAGTATACGCTTGTTTATTAGTTTATTAATAATTCCTGATTATGTATACGAAAATAGTATTTATTAAACTTAATAGTCGCCTAATAGCTGTTCGTCGTTAAATATTAAGGCGATTTATCAATTATTCACGATCGTATGCTAAGCATTATTAGACTGTTAGGTGTGGATTTGCTCAATTTTCTATATGCGAGTATATGCAAACAATGATGCATTATACAGGTTGTCCTAACAAAAACAAAGCACCATTTTTTTGGACATGTCAATACTAGAAGCAGCAAATAAAGCGCATTTTCTTTGGCCACCATGTATTTACAATATATATTTTTCATGCAAATTACCTTCTGCCACCGTTGTTTTGTGAAATAATTGTTTCTTATAAATATTAACAAATAGAAATTAACAATATCTAACAGCTGCTTTCATTAGCGAGATAAAATAATAAAAGTGCTTGAAGCGTTCGTAGAAATATTTTTGCATAAATTTCAAATGTTGCTTCAGAAGTGAAAAATGTATTCAAAACGTTTAACATAATGCAAAGTTTAGCAAGTCGCCGACGCTGTACATCCAAACTGAAACAATTCTATAGTATTGTATATCGATTAATGATGGTAGTTTGTGTCCAACAGCGATTTACAAGTGAATTTAGTTGATAGATTTCACAGACTACACATTCCTGATCGTGTTGCAGTGACAGCTGTCAGCTTAAGGCAACTTTTAATACGAGGACGTACGAGTATGCGTCTCTACCACCCATGTATGTACAACTACAATTCTTATATTAAATTTACCAACACAATTATAATTTAATTTAACACAAAATTAACATGCCACAGCTTTTCAAGTGTTCGTGAACGATTCCGGAATGTGTGTGTTAGTGTAGAGTAGAGTAGAATGTAGTGTGCGGGAAAAAAAATGGAGCGCATGAAAACTTTACTGAAAAGCTGAAATAATATTTAATTCAAAATGCGCTTTTCCCTGCAATTTTTCTGACTTTGACATGTGAAAGAGGGAAAATGTTTTTCTGATGCATGTTGTGCATTTTTCTTTCCACCTAGCGTGGGGTATATTTTAAGTCTTTTGTTGAAAGCATTACTCTCTCTTCTTGAATATCAATATCCATATGCATTTTAATACAACTTCTACTTATTCCCATGAGGTAAAGTTTTATTAAACGCACGTATAAATCTTAATTTTCCAGATAAGACATGCAACAAACGTATTTCAGTTTATTCAAAACAAAAGAATATAATAAACAAAAGCGAGGAAAGAAATGTATCTTATTCCTCCTCCTCTCTTCTTACTCGGAGAGCGTAACAATAACGAAAACGATATTAGAAGTAGAAGAGAAAAAAATGTAGATAGATAATATTGTGAACGAAGAGGTCGATGGTAGGTGCATGTCACGCAAATTCCACTCTGCATTTTTGATTCCGCTTTTAATATGACAATTATTAATATCTATATCATATTATGCTAATGCCACACACACACATTTTATCATGTTTATCTCGTATTATCTGCTTTATTTATTACACACGTGATATGAAATAAATAGCAATCATATGCATGTTTTGGTTCACTTTATAACGGACATATGTAAACATGTCCTTTTTCGTTGTATACGTATTTATACATTTTTTTATCTCGACAACAATGCGAAAAACTCTGCTGCTGTGCTTTTTTTCATAATTCATAAACTCGCGACATATTTGCATAAATCATTAAACGCATTTTTAATGAACAGCAACAGCTCAAATATACTATATATATATATAGAATAAAAAAACAAACGAGCAACAGCAGAGTACACATACACATACACACACAACATTGGTAAAATTGTGCTGGCACTGTATTTCAAAAACGTTGAGTGGCGGAGAAGGCAGCTAGCAAAAACGGCTTACATTTCACATAAATATCATATTTTATACATATCTTTTTTATTTAACGAAAAATAAAAAACAAATGCGCGAAAACCTTATTAAATAAAATAACGCGCGGGTTGCCACATCACACATATGCACACACTTGAAATGTGAGAGAATTAATTCATTTAGATTGAAATATGTTACATTTATAAAAAAATAATTCATTGCTACAATGTTATTCAGTTTGTTTATGTTAAAATGTAGATATTGTCTTTATAAATATCGATATTTTTACATTATAATTTAATTTATTCCTTTTATAGAATATCGAAGAGAATATTGCGTTGCAAGTGGACCAACTTCAAACCACCGCTAAAAAATGACTCTACGTATTTACACATTCGCATATGATTAATTATTCTAATTATAATATTATTCATTGTTAGATTATTATTCAGTTGGTTTAAGTTAAAATGTAGATACGGTTTTTATAAGTATAGTTGTTTTATTTTTTTTGGTCACAACTCTACGCACTTACACATTCATATGTATGATTAATTATTGTACGTTATCATGCGATTTAACTATTTGGTGTTTTACATAATTTTTTTAATGCTATTTTCATGTAAGCGGCAGGATTTTCGCCTAAAATATTATGTGATTGCTGATAGAAATCTTCATATAGATGACCGATTCGCATTGAATCACTATTGTAATCAATTAAAATTCCTTTAAATGTAGTGGCATGCGTTTTATTTTCATTCTACTACGTTTTCGAATGAGCTGCAAAATGAGATAATATAACGTAACGAAAACGCGATTATAATTATAATTGGGTATTAAGCGTCGCGACGTCGCATGCACACGTTGCGTGTGCCACCGATTAAGTTTAGGTCAACGCGTCAAGGACGACGACGGCGACGGCGACGATGACGATATTTTGTACAACAGGTTTATATACATAAAAAAGCCGTGTGGCGACATGGTATACGACGGACAAGTTGCTGGAAAATATATATACCTATGGACGAGGGAAAAAGAAAAGAAAAGAGGTTTGGCGGCTGGTTTGTGTTTTTTTTTTGTACGTTGGCTTTCTCATAACTGATTTAGTTTTTCCTGTTCGGGACCTTAAATTGGAAGGCAATTTATGCAACAATTGGAAAATTTCTTTCTTTAGTTTTTTTCTTGCTCTGCGTACTTTTTCATGGATAGAATATAGCACACATACTTTCGTCCAGAAACAGCAAAAAAACGTACTTTAATAAAAACAAAACGAGTTTATATTAGAGGGAAAAAACGAGGTTAGAATTATCGATTTTATGCTTATTAAGAACTTTATGAGTTTCATTCAAAATTAACATCAATCATAAAAAATAGAAATTTTAAATAAGCTTTCGTAAAAAAGATTATATTTTTATTTTTCCTGTAGATACTGTGGAAAGAAACAAATGGCAATGTTTTTACTTTGTTACTTATTTCTGTTATAATTCTTCGTAGGTAGTTAATTAAATTAAAAAAAGGGCAATAAAAATATTTGCTAAATTTGTATACGAAATTTAATGTACATTTAAGCGATCGTAATTTTTAATACAGTTAATTTCGACGGCAGTGGCGGTGGTTAGAAAGCAATAATTTTAATTGTGTGACATTTTAATAGCGCTAAAACCATACAATAAAATTTGCAACACCCAAGATATTAAGAATATGATAAATTACAATCGTTTAGTGACAAAACAAGACACATTTCAAGGCGTGTATTCTTCCATCGCACGAACACATTTCTATGCTATAAACGAGCATGTGTGTGTGTGTGTGTGTGTGTGTGTGTGCGACTGGCAAAATATTTTCGCTCATATAAAACATTTGTAATTTTTCTAAAAGCCACCATCACTAAACCAAACCAAACCAAACACATTCGGTTGAATTAAATTCGAATTATTGCGCAACGATTTTTTTCGCCCCGGTGTTATTGTTGATGTGCTCTTGTCGTATAAGACGATGATGACTAGCGCACAGTTGAGCGTTTTCCCATAGATATATTATACCGCGTTTAATTAATTCAGAAAATCTAAATTTATGCAAATTGTACACGCATCCAAAACATATATTATTTATATCAGCTGCATATAATAGGAGAGTAACGCTGAATGGAATGATGATGATGATAAAAAAATATAGTATTGTAAGTACGTTTGGAAAATATGCAAATTCCATTAGTGCAACTGTTCAAAAATAGATTTTCACAAAAACATATTCTATTAGTGTACTCTCCCTTATTGCAAAACACAATATTGCTTTATGCAATGCAAACTGGATGTGTGTTGTGTTGGAATTCTGTCTATGTGTGTAAATTCTTTTATCATATCATTACAAATATTATGAAAATCTGTTGCAAACTACAATAATAAATATTTTCGTTCGAACGCATCGCATTGAAAAAAAAAATATAAATGATAGTGTATCATATAAATACAATACATGCATGCAACACTTTTTATTGTAGCGAGTAGAAAATATGAAATTCTGTGGGTTATTTTCGAATTTTATTAGCTGAATAATATTACTGATAAATATAAAACTTTTACGAGTTAGATACCTAACCAAAATATGACTACACTAAAATTAGTTTTGAAAAAACTATATGGTAAGGAGGTGAGGTGTGGTGAGGTGGGATGAGGGGTAAACGAACTTTACCAGCAGCAAGCATTTTCGCTTATTTGAACGACGCTTGTAGCGAAACGTTATTTTCGTGTAAGAACAATAAGCAATCTTGTTGATCGCTTAATCAAAGCGATAAACTTGGTAAATGAAATAACAAGTATGTACTACCTACATGTGCATCAATCGGTAGATAATAAAAATAGTAAAAAATCGTATATAGAGAGAATTGTTTCTTAGAAAACAATGTGCACTTGGTTGCTTCTTTCCGGCGCTCGGCAAAGGCACTCTAAAAAATTAATCTGAAAGAAGGGTATAAAGTGAGCAACGCGCCTGCCTTTCTATATACACATAGTATTTATTAAAAGCTATCTAATAAATATTTTAAGTCGGGATTAGATGGCAACTTTTTCGTGACACGTTCGCCCAACACACAATGCGCGAAATGGAAAAGGCATACTAATGGTAGACAAAAATAGGTCCAACTTTAATATGTTTAAACCGTCAAACACAGAATCCGCAATATTAGATGTACTATATTTCAAACAAACCGCCGTCCAATAAATAATAGATGGTTGCTACATTTCAATTATTGAAAATAGTCAACTTAATTAATTAAATTCTCTTGACGGTATATTAATATAATATTGATTAAAATTTGGTCATTCGAAAACAAGTACATCGATTTCCGGCATAAAAATTGGACCGCATTTTTCACTATAAAATCAGCCATAACATTTTCTCTATGCAAAATACGAACAGACAAAAATTTATCTATAAATTTTGAAATGAAATGAATAATAATGGTTTGCAAACAAATCCTATATTATAGTTTTTCCAATTCCATTCGACGCCAATAATACGAGTACTTGCTGACGAAGTGACAACGCTAAATGTAAATTTAGAGCAGCACATCCCAAACGAAATAAATTAAAATTTCAGTTTAAGAAATAAAACGTGACAACTACAAACTGTCACTTTGTTGTGCAGTTTGTTGCAGTAGATATAAAGCAGCAGAGAGAAAAAAAAAACAAAAACGAATAGAAGATCCTTGTTGAGAATTAAAATTTTTTCTTCTCTTCAATGTTATTTAAATAATAACATTGAATTTTTACACCTGAAGAAAAAATGATGATGATGATGAAATGAAGAACGAATTAAACGTGCACACAAATATAGATATATAAGGAAGAAAAAGTGAGCGAGTGAAAAAAGAATAAAAGTGTGTTGGCGTTGTGAGATAATGATAAAATTTAATTATCCCTGTTATTTCGTTCGGTAATATGAACTCTTGTGAAGTTAAAGAGTTTTTTATGTGATTGTCCATCAAATAAAGTTAGCACGTCAATCAATCTCTTAACTGTCGGCGTGTAGCGTCAGAGATCTTGGGAAGGAAAGGACAAAGGACGAAGCGCTCCTGACAGAAGCAATCTAAAAGTACAGCGATATCATTCTTTAAGACGAATAAAAAAAAACGTTTGAGCGTCTGTAATATTTCTCGTATGAAAAATGGAATTTTTCTTTAAATGTAATATATGAGACTGTCAGATCTCGGACTCAAAAAGAATGCGATTAGCTTATGGAAAAAAATCAGGACGAGCTTACATTTAGAGTGGAGTGGAGCAGCAGCAGCGAAAAACGAAACGTTGCGCCTAACATATCTCTCGAAAATATATTTATAATGCCTAGATTATATCCGCAGATAATATTTCAACTCTATCCAAACGATATTCTTGGTTTAAACTTCGTTTCAAAGATTCACATGTACGTATACAAAAAAAATGTACATATATATATAGTATATATGTATAAAAATATGAAAAATGTTAGGGAAATGCCAACGTTCAACTAAAACATTTCTTTTCCTCCTCTTCACCATATTGCAAGCATCAATCTCTTTCCGCGCGTATGTATGAAGGCCGAAAACCAAACAAAAAAAATTAAACAAAAATAACGACGTTATATGTAAAATCGATGCGAAAAGCATTTACCATTTACGTGCGGCAATGGTAAAAAGTGTATAATACGAATTCAAGGATGTTTTCAAAAAACTAAAATTGTTCAAAACACGAAATGTATGTAAACTACTCGCAAGTGCTACTATTTGCTTGTCAGTCAAATATATTCGATAGATGATGATTTTAATTTGAGAAATGCTATGTAATATTCAGTAAACATCACAATTCTATACATTATTTATATTATTGGTATTGTTTTTAACAATTTTTATTTAATAAAATGACTAGTATTTGAACCAAGTTGAAAGATCCCAAGTATCCTATTTAAATTCTTAAAATGAAGTAAAAATATAGGATTACTTTTGAAAAATTCACTAAAATAAAAATATTGCTGCTGATTAAAATTTATTTATTTTTAATAATGCATCATCCATCAATCCAAGCAAAAAGCATTTATATGTAAGGAAAAGAGACTTGGCGGCGAAGTAGGCAGAGGCAGAGGCATAAAGCAAGGCAAGTAAAAAAAATAACGTATACGTGGGGTATTAATAAATATAATATAAATTCAAGGATTTTTTTCCTTTTAGCTAACCTAAAAATTGTAGAAACACGAAGCCAATATTCATAAAGTGTAGATCGTTCGTTAGCGTGATTAGAAGACTTATAATAAAGTCCTACTGCTCGAGAGAGGTACTTTTACCTTGCAATAATTACCCTCACTTATTGTATCGATTCGCTTTAAGTATTGAAAACGGCTTGATAAAAATGCCAAGCACAGAAAAAAAAACCTACAACAACAACAGTATTATTGAAGAATAATCATTTCGCCTCGCAAATAATTGATTTGCACATACATATAACACAATTTCGTATGCAGCACGCACAATCCGCATTTAACAATCAATATGCAAAGTAAAGCAGCTAATCGCTGCAATTAAAACTATCCATGGAATTAATCATGAACATATACTTGGAAATTGAACGTGGAATTTTTCTAATTGCGCCCCCATGCAATTGCATTCTAACGCGCGCACACAATGATGATGCATATACGATGCCATACAAGACGAGAGAGGCAAATCGTATTACGTAAAGCGCACTATTGCTGATGTTGTTGTTATTGTTGTTGCTGCTGCTGCTGCTGCTGCTGGTGTTGTGTAAATTGATATTTTACTTGTATACTAAAATATCCGATCGTATCTCACACACTCAACTCAACATGATGCGCCGGCTCTGCGCATAATATATTTTTTAACTGTGTGAGAGAGAGATTGAGTTACGCCGAAAACTTAACGCCCGCCGCTTAAAGTGTTTTGGTTTAATAGATTGCTTGTTGATGTTCGTATTAATGGTATATCTACGGAAGAGCACGCTTCTTCCAACGCTCAATTCGCGCGTAAATGATGAAATCATCGTCTCCCCGTCGACAATTAAAACTATTTAACCTTTAATGTTAAAAAATTAATAAAATAATTGCACGCCCGTTTTTTTGGCACATTAAAGTTGATGCTTTAATTAGTTTAAATTGCCCTATTAAAGCTCCTTATTTAATTATTTTAAGGAACGAACGAACGAACGAACGAACGGACGGAATTATTAAAGAAAAAATCTTTGTTATAATTATGTATTAAGATTTTAAGTTGGGCGAATTTAATACTCTAATGACGCACACTTTTTGCATGAAAAATTAATCATAGAAAGAGGAGTTGCCGGCGCGTATCGTACCAATTAATAAATTTCAAAGTTTTTAAGTAAATCCTATAAACAAGTTACGAGAAGTAAGTAAAAATGTAACAACACATCTCATAGAGAATAATTTAAGTTTTTTTCAGTAGCAAGCAGATTAGATATTCTGTCTCATAATATCATACTAACGGCAGGTAAGGTATTGAAATGGACAACAACTTCAACGCGAATAAGAATGCACCTCTTATTACTGCAGTTGTTTGCGTAGAGTACGTCGTCAAAACATTTTCATCGAAATCGAATAAAAGTATCCATAAGAGATGCATCTTTATTGACGTACTTTATGGCCGTTGACGCCTATTGTCCGCCTCAATACCTGGCCAGCAGTTAATGTGATATTAAATAATTGTAGAAAAATGATAAGTATAAAATTGCACCCACACTGTTAAGCACGAATCTATTATATTATCAAGTGCAATTTACATTGTAAATGATAGTAATTGTTGGAAATGATAGAATTGTATATAAAAATGACAATGATTTAGAAATCTTTCTCTACCTGTAATTTTTTGCAGCTCACAATTATGGATTTTATTGAAATGGAATAGGTATAATAAATTGTAACATAGCAGAAATAATTTGTGAGTTCGAACGTAATACTAGCGAGAAAGAGCGAAAAAAAAATGTAAGTATAAAAGGAGAATCTAATTTATTTAGCAAAAAAAAAAAGATAAAAATTCTTATATATAGCAGTTATGAAAATTGATATGTGTGCTCTTACTACAATATTAGATCATATGCCGCCTTGCACGCTTTTATATATTATATTGACATTTTTCTGGTGAATATTAAGTTGCTACAATCGAGAGCTACTCCATGTCGTACATCTTATTTCAACTTTGGAAGAAAAGCGTGAAAATGTTATTATTTATTTTCATACGCCATATGTATACATATATATATCTACGATATATTTCTATATGTGTGTATGTGTGTGAGTGTGAGTGTAACACAACGGAATACGTGCGCAAACTTTCAAAATTGCCTAAATTGATTTGCTCACACGAATGAATCAAGCGACATGTGCATAAATTTATATTATTTTCGAGAGAGTGGAATATTTTTATATATATAAAAAAGTCAACGTTATCAATATACAATTTTTTTCTCTCTTCGTATACGTTTTGATGCAATTTGTAAATAATTAACTTTTTCTTCTGTTGGACGGCGCGCTCCATGAAATTGAATTAATTAGAATAAATGCGAATGTGCTTTGCTAAACATTTTTTTTATTGTTATGCAACAACATTCATTGTATACATGCGTATGCATTTTATTCTAAATTAATATATTGTAAACTCATACACCTACAATTAAATGTTATTTATCTCATTTTATCGCACATATTTACTTTGTAACACCCGGGTTCCCGAAAGAATGAGTTTTATATACTTAAATTTATTAAATAAATTGATTTGTTTGCCCACGAGAGAAATAGACTTTAAATACAAAAAAAAACAAGAAAGTAAGTAAAAACTTTTTGACAAAGAGAGCAAAAAGTTGTGTTTTACCTAGTTGATTTTAAAAAACAGTAAATCTGCAAGTGCAGCAATCAATATTGTTTAAAATGAATTAGTAAGCTACAAATGTGCATTATAAAATTTAATTAATTAGATGAAAAAAATGCAATGCTTTGATAAACATTTTTTTGTGTTAATTCAGTATATTAAGCATAGTGAAAATTTTATGCAAGCTACACGGGTGGGAAATTTTAGGGTTCCTTGTTTTTGTCCGGAAAATAATTACATGTACATACATTTTATTTGAGATGAATGTATTGTAAATTTTAATACAATTAGATATTATTTATATAAAATTGCGATAGCGTTCATAAATTTTCTGAAATATGATGCGTTATTTCATTACTTTAAAAGTAGAATGGGGTTTTATGCATCTAGAATTGTATCCGTTTGTTAAAAATGTATAATATTAAGATTGTTTTATATTTTTAGATACAAACATATACATTTTGTATGAAATGTTGTAAAACAAAATAATGTTCTTTATGTGTGTCGTCTTCTGGAAAAGTTTTGCTACATTTTTTAAACAACATTCTACGCTACTTTCTCGCTGATTATAATAATAAAATTTAACTACGTTACCGTTATTGATCTTTATTTTACGTTCACGTATATTAAATTGTTAAATTAAGTTTATAATTGAAACGTATTCAATTAGTGCAAGTATTGTTGAGTGTTTCCCATGTTCGTTTCAACAATTGAAAACTTTTAATCTTTCTAATATATTATAGAAATAGCAGGTATAATTTACATAATCGTCAAAAATAAAATACGCTTTCGAGGCGTAAATAATATTATGTATTATACCTACTATAAGATAATATATCATCAATATAAAATTATGACAAACATAGAGGAATATTTTATTTTTGTTATATAACAAGAGAACAAGTTTTTTATATGCAAATATGATATTCTTGAAATAAGCAAATCTCTACTACTACTACACACACAAACACACACAAACACACATCTCGTATAAAAACGAAAAAAAAAATGTATAAAACGCATAAATAATAAAAGAATATCATTTATATCACTGAACAATGTAAAAAAATGTGCCGTATATGTGGTAATTGAATAAAAAATGATACAAAACTTTGACATTAGAGGATTTAAATTCGAATTTATGTATAATATTTATGTATATAGCTGAAACACAAACGGAATCGTAAATATATATTTTAATTACTTTGAAAACTTTAATTTTCAGCATGTGAATTATATATTATACATTTTGCTACATACACATCATGCATATATTAAATAGGTGGTAATAAAAAAAAGGTAGGTGGTTCACCTGTTACAATTTCAGTAAATAAATATATATAAAATGATAAACAATGAAGAAAGAAAAATCAATTTTACGTTACGGTAACGTCGAAAAAAAAAAGTAAATGTGTGTTAATGATGTTTACTATCTGACAAACTTATTAAATATTAAAATGTTTACCATCCGTCATATCACGCTTAAATTTTAGTTTAGTTAATTTAATTAAAAAATCGAGTGGTGCGGTTGTTCAAATAAAACTTTTAATATAAATAAATGTAACATTAAATTTTTTTTGTTACACTTACATATTGAAAGGTCAACTTTATAAAAGTCACTTCGATATTAGAAATAAAGTTTTTGTGAACACTCGTGTCAAAAACTACATATACCTACAGAATAAGTAAATATTTGAATGCAAAATAACTTTTTGATTATTAATGCAGTGGTTGGGTAGTAAAGAATATTTTAGTTAGTTATATGTATTTAACATTGCTTAAAAATATTTTCGGAAAACTATTTTAACTCATTCCTTTTTTTCTGTTTGTTTGTATCAAGTTTACATTGAAACTAAAGCTAGACTTTGCTGGATGTTAATTGCAGCCGAGTGGTTGAAACTTCCGCATTGAGATCTATAGGGAGAGGCCGATTTTTAATTTCCAACTTTACGGCGTTTGCGCTGAAAAATATGCTTATTTAAACGCGTTCGCCTCGTGTGTGTGTTTGTTTTTCAGCTAATAATTATGCAATTTGTACTACACTACCACCGTTAATAACAATGGAAATGAATTTATTATGTAAGTACATACATATACAGAATATTATTTGCAATTTAAAACATACACTAATATTTGTTGTTTTTTTTTCAGGCAGTTCAATGTGTGTGAGTGTGTATGTAAAGTAATTATTATTATTTCGTGTGGAGCGTTAAAAATATCATGTCGGATAAATGTATATGCCATGCTGCATACATTTTAATAATGTATTTTTAATAATATTGCAATTTCGCTAAAAAATATCATAAATGCAAAATTCGCCACTTATCTTAAATGCGCTACGTAGAAAAGCATCTACCAACGAATAAAGTGCATATAATGCAACAATAAAAAATCATTATTGGCTGGTTATTAATGATTTCTAACGTGTATGCAATATTAATGAAGCTGCTTTTTATGGCAGCTACTTAGAGTTATTGCTTTTAACTTTAATTAGATCTAAATATGAGCTTTTTTCATTTACAAATTGATTTTAAATTCTTCGTATGTGATTAATTTATGTTATTACTTTTATATTAACGCCAATCCTATTAAAAGAAACTTTTTTCTTCCTCTATAGGTAGGTACCTACCTATATAGGTAAGTGTTTGTATGTGTGCGTAAATTCAAGAACATTTACTTGATTGATTTATTTTTATTCGAAAATTGAATAGAAAAAAGCAAGCAAGTACCTACCGATAATAAAATGTTAAAAGCAATTTGATAAATTTCTGCTGAAATGTCTATGGATTTATTAGTAAATATTTTAAATGTGTTATTAATAGCACAATTATTCAAGCAACATAAAATATCTTATACCCTTTTTTCTCCTAAATTGAATGGAAAAGGTTTTTTTTTATAGCAATTCCTTTATTTTGTGCCTTAAAAGTAAGGTTCTAAGCTATCAACATTAAAATCTTAAATGGAGCCATATATATCATTGTAAAGCTCTTAAAAAAATAAAATACGATGGTAAAAGTTAAATGTTAAAAATCCTCAAATTATTCAACGAAAAAATTACCAGATTTACAAAAATATTATTCGCTTTTTTCCCTCTCCCTTCGCTCGCCCTCTCCTTTTCTACGTCTTCACATCGCCTTTTACTCGTTGTACACGAGAAAAACTGCAATGTAATAAATTTTTAATGTGGCAACTTGACATTTCACTTTGCGTACATTTACTTCTTTTGTTTATTACTTACACACGGAAAACAATACAAATACATATACATATATACATACACATACAAACTTTTTCTCTCTCCCTTTCGTTGCTGCATTTATTAATATTATAGAGTTGTGTATTTTTCACAAAAGCATATTTTATCTTTGCAATATTAATAGACAATTTGTTATTATTATACCTTATATTTTATTCACGGTGGAAGCGCAAAAAAGATATTTCAGAATGGTTAAATAAATGTTAATAATTAACGAACATTAACGTCAATTATTATTTTACTTGCGATGGTTGGAAAACATGCGCACGAATTGAAAACGTCTTACATGGTGGGCAAATTTCAAATGATTATATAAAAATCGTGGCTTTTAGGCTCTGCATTATATTTTTCTAAAACACCAGCTAGATTTTAAATTAAATATTAGTTAGATTTATCTTACAGATGTCCAGTAATTGATGTGTAGAATTTTCATGATTGTGGCGGCCTTTAAACATTATTCCTCGTTGCAGTATAGTATTTTTATTAATTAGGTGGATTAGCATTTACATTTTATTTGAATAGCATTTTCAGTAAGCAGCAAAGCAGCAAAGCAGCAAAGCAGCCGCACCGGGCAAAATAATAATAATAATAATAATAATAATGCTAAAAAAAAGCGTAACAATGCGCAAATTTCTTTTTTTATGCGTATGTAATTTAAATGTGTAATATCGCCGCATAGCGAGAGAGAGTGAGTTCATTAAAATGTTCCATTTTCCATTAGCGATCAGCGCACGATAATAGCATTTTATCAATAACAATAAATCTCCGCGCGCAAACAAAAAGTGTAGTTAACCGAAAAAATACTAATTTCAAGATTTGTATATATTAGTATAATAAAAAAATACGTCCTCCTCTCTTTTGATAGGTTTTTTTTTCTTTCGCTTGCGTTCCTTGCTGCTCTTATCGAGCATTTTTTCAGAATTAGAAACTTTGTCGACTTTAATTGCGGCTGTCGTGACTGATTTTTTTTATTTTTTAAATAATGTATATTTATAGTTTCATGTTTAATGTGCTAATTTGCATGTGTTATTAGAGAGCACACGCTTCGTTATCGCAATTATAATATAGTAATTGAATTTTCAATAAGGTGCAATTCAATAACCTACGATAATTCATTGCATTTTCTTTCCGAATTGTGTTTTCTCGAGCTTTATTTGACTTAGTAAGTAGTTTGCTTGTATAAAGACGTTATATAAGGAACAAAGTACACTTAAACTTACTTCTAATGAGTTGCCAGCTATTACCAACTAACTCCTTCGAAATCCCACGCTTTCAGCATCCTCTTTTTTTCCCTTCTCGTCGTTCAGCTTTGATAAAAAATAAAATGCATATAACATTCCAACGTTATCGTCATCGCTCAAATACACACACAAAAAAATTCAAATTTGTGTTGTCGTCGTCGTCGTTGTTGTGAAATCATGAAGATGTGTAAGTAAATAACAAGAAAAATGTATTATTGAATTTGTTGTGTGTCGTTGTTTTTTTTTTTTATTTCTTTTTCAATGTAACCGAAATGCGTGCGTATTTTATTATGCGAAGCGCAAGACAAAAACAAACTTATTTATTTCAATCAAAATAAAAATCAAATTTCCATATCTTATTGATCTGATAACGAGTTTAAACCCAAACTATCCTTTCTCAAAATAAAATGTAAATATTTACATACATAAATATTCTAGTCGAGTAGTACTAGTAGAGCGAAAACAACAAGAAAAAACAGAGAAAAACAACAAAGATGTTCCGCCAAACAGCAACGCACACCAAATGTACGTCCACGTTCGACGTCTCTTGCTTTACTATAAGCGTAAATTTTTTCACTTCCTAAACGATCTGATAAGCTTTGTTCTTAACCATTTCGATTTATAAGACTTCAATGGATTTATCAACTAAACCGTCCCATAGGTGTTATATCGACTTAACATTATTACACGATACATTTATTACTTATTTAAACATGTTACTAAGTAAAAATTGTTGGATTTTTTGTATTAAATTGACTTTTTTGCTCATAATTATGTTAGAATAATATGCTATTAAGTTTTTTTATGGCCAGGCAAAATTAATAAAATTTCTTGATGACCTCACCTCTTCGCGCTGCTTTTAATTTAATTATCGGTCTGTGTCACAATTTTCTAAAAATAACGCACGATGTCATCATCCATCCAGTCATTGATTATGACATTATAGGTTATTAACACAATCATGCAATAATATATAAGCGCGCGTACCGCCGCATTCTATTCCTTTTGCATTTGCTGCCGCTGCTGGCTGCTGCTCCCTGTGTCCTTTTAACTAACGTATATTAAATTAGGGTTAACTGCGTTTAATAATTTTTAATCTTTCATTATTATTTTTTTTCTGTTTCATCGGTCAATTAAGATAAATGTTATTTGTGTTGGCGTGAATGTGAATCAGTGCATGTGCCCACACAAAACGAGTCATTCTTCGTTTATTTGATTTTTTTTCTCCTATTTTCTATAACTTTGTAATAATGATAGCTTTTATTGAAAAGTTTTGTAATTGGAATGAAGTGCTGTTGTTTCTGTTGTTTCTGTTGCTGCTGCTGCTGGTGGTATTGCTGCTGCTTCAAACAATATCAATATTTGCTTAATAGTTTTATTGCAACAGTTTTGAAAATAAACTAATTGTTTTATAAATTGTAATTATTCTGCGAACGAATAAATACAGTGTTCACAATAATAGATCGATTTCAGTGAAATTGAATCTACGATGGCTAATTATTTTATTTCTTTATGTACAAATTAATTGAAAAATGGAATTTTTGCATCGCATCATATTAATTAAGGAATATTTCGAGTGGTTTTCCGAACTCGAATAATAACTAACGCATGTAGAAAAGAAAAGCATGCGATTTTTTTTCTCGGAATATCTTTGATTGGAAATCAAATCAAAAGCATGCCGAACTTGTAGTTTATTAATTTAATTGGATGCTTTTTAAGCAGATTTTTCAATCTAGGTATACATACATAAGAAGATTGTAATGTATTGATTTTTTGCGTGAATATCATTCAAATAAAATTGATTGTTTATATTAATCAACGGTCAAATTTTGTTTGATTTAATTAAATTTGAACAACAATTTATTCAAATATTTGACAAATTTTACATTAATTGAAAGTGTTTTTGAAATGGAAGAATAATTAATCGATGTTTTAATTTTCTATTGTGGGTTGAATAAAAAATATTTAACATATTGATTCTAATTAATTTTTTTCCTATTTGGGTAAATAAAACATTGTTTCATAAATGATTAATCCATAAAATCCACTTGACATGCAATATAAAAACATAAACCTTAATAAAACAATGTTGGATTTGTACTCTCGTCGAGCGAATGAAAAATAAAATATGAAAAGTGTATGGATGGCAAAGAGTGGTGCGCTCGCATTTTTTTATCTCTTTTAATAATTGCACAATTAAATTGAATAAACAATTTTCGGTGTTTTCTCTTTCGAACGCGTGCGCCAGCCAGCGAACATAAAAACAAACTAGGTATGTAATTTTAGTTGAGCAACAAAGTTCATGCCTTTTAACAATTTCGTCGTAATAATTATTGTTTAATAAGCAAACTTAATGAAATTATGAGACGTTCATGATTGCGATGGAATCGACCCACCCCCAAAAATACACAGTATGTTGCACTTTTCCACACACTAACTAACAGATTCACATACAGTATACTGTAGTCTGGTGTAGTGTAGTGTGGTATAAGTATATGAGTGTGTGTGTGTGTGTATGTAATCGAAATATCTGTTTGCTCGCAGTGCAGAAACTAATTAAACGTGATGACGTTATTAGTTGGAAAACTTTTACATTTGTTATACCAACAATTTGCATTTTATCTCTAAAGTAGATTAAATTTGATACATGTGTAAAGTTGAGTCTATACCGTACAATTAACTTGTAACGCAAACAGGAACTCAATTGCATTTTACACTAATCTTAATTGTGACATTGCAAACCACTTCATTACGAATTTTCAGATTACGAAACTGACCACTTTGCCTTCATTTCCTTATTACCAAAATATCATTCAAATCGCCAAACAGGAAGTTTGCATTTTGTCCTATACAAAACGATATATAGAAATTTTGTCAAAGATGCTTAAGACTTGACGTAATCTACTCGAAAATAGAAAAATTGTTAAACATTTTCTGTTTTATATGAAAATTTCGAGCATAACTGTTTATAGAACAGGATTAATATGATTTAATAAAGTGACTTCAATCCTAGTGTATGTACTGCATAATTTTAATCATAATTTCATCTTTGGCTATTTGTACGCTTGTCGTTTTTAATTAGGGTGCCCAATATAACCGGATTTCGATATATAGAGAGAGCATTTTTCAATTGTGTATATCTAATTTGGGTGATATTAATTAAAACAGTAATATGTTGCTAAACCAACTATAATATTAATCAATATGTGCTAGCGAAATTCAATTCCATTTTCCACTAATCTAAATTGTGACAAGTAAACCATTTAATTAATAATTAAATGGCAAGAATGGCGTATACCTACGTTTTTTATCGCATAAAAATTGCATTCTAATAGCCGCCGGCCAAACAATAAATTAATAAATTATTAAAACACGAAACTAGCGGATCTGTATATATAGGTATATAGGTATATATAGTGGAAAAGGAAAAGAGGAAAGGAAAAAAATGGGCAGGTTGCAAAAGGGTCCTTTAAAAATGGATGAGAGCGCACAATGTCACATGTTTTCGATGTGAAGTGTAATTTTGAAGGATTGGATGGTTGTAGTCGGTTTTTTTTTGCTGCTCTCCTCTCGTCGTCTTCATCGCTTGCTTGCTTGCTTGCTTCACTCTAACCGAGAGGGAGATAATCTAAATTGCTTACATGAAATCGAGGCGGTCAAAAGCAATGGATATTGCGATCGGCCCCGATATGATTTCGCTATTACACAGCGAACAGAAGCTATTAGCGAAAGGAGAGAAAATAACGACGTCAACAAAGCGCACCAGCCATTGTGTGAGCTGTTGCAAAACATCAACCACAATAAAAATCTAAACAATATTAAGGGGGCCGGCATCACAGCAGCAGCAGCAGCAGCAGCGGCGGCAGCAACGCGCAAAGATCAAAGGTGAGAGATTTTGATTCAAAAAAAATAATAAAAATACGTCGTAGTACGTACTACATAACGTACGTACGTGAACAACACAAAACACATACAAAATGTGCGCGTTTTGTACTACAACATTGTACAACATACAATTTTCAATTTAACAGAAACAGCATTCTGTCATGTGCGTCGCGCATTTGCATGTTTTCCACCACCGCATTCCGAATAAATTCAATTAACTTTTACCCCCTGTATTAATTCGGCGTTGTTGGTCGGTGTAATGACGCGACGCTGTGTATGTGGACTTACCTAGAACAGAAAAAAAATGCAAAGAATTAATAGTAGAAGTATGAAAATTCGGGTTATGGGGTGGAATATTTATGAAAATTTAATGAAGATGTGGCAAAAGTAATAATTTTGGAGAGTGTGGGCATGAAAGATTTATGAACGT
Source organism: Adinopsis sp. GC000173 (assembly GCA_030264715.1). Taxonomy (NCBI): domain Eukaryota; kingdom Metazoa; phylum Arthropoda; class Insecta; order Coleoptera; family Staphylinidae; genus Adinopsis; species Adinopsis sp. GC000173. The sequence goes on along the minus strand of JARJDW010007675.1, from coordinate 18,644 downwards.
CAGTAGCTGTAGTGTCTTTGGGAGATGTTTATTATTAATACATTTAATAAATCAAAAGGAGATTTATAATACATAGATATATGCATACCTCGTCGGTGGTTTACATTCTGCCAAAGCACCACCAACCGTTAAAAACACATTCTATTTATTATTTTTTTATTAAGATACACCTATAATAATATCCCATTTTTTAAAGGAATGGTTTTTTAGTAGTAATAATTTGAAGTAAAGCAAAATGTATTATTAAGTAATCAAAATAAAATCGATGTGAATATTAAATTGTTGATACATTTAACGTATAAGACGCACCACAATTTTATTTTTTTTAATGTTCATTTTTTCAGCTTTATTTAAACAAGTTTTATTTAAAATGCTCGATGTAAATATAATTATACACACACCCTTCATTGTTTTAAAAAAGTTCGATAATTTAGTATAATTTCCGTATGGCAACAAGCACACTTTTACGTTTCATGAAAATTAAATTATTATTAAATTGCCGTTAGGCAGCCGTAAATGCTACATGTTTACATGTCAACTTATTAAAACAAAAAACATAATTCATTATTAATATCTGGCAATAAAGCGATGATCTTGTATTTGAAAAAAGACAACCGCATTACATCAACTACAACGCTACAGAACAAAAAAAAACAAGAAAATGTTTGTTGGTATATTAATTTGTTAAACCGCATGCTGAAAGCAGTAGCACACTTTAATAAGATATCATCGTTATAAATAAAGTTATAATTAACCGTCATGTTAAAGTTCGTCAGTTCTCTCTCCCATATAGGACGATAAATCAAACGAGAGCGATGTGATGTTATTTGCTACTTATTAATATCTTATCCCTGTGTAAAAACATGTTTATGATGTATTGAGTTTCAGAGATTGTGTGACGATGTCTCGCCTCGAGCTTTTCGGAACTCGCTCGCATATAAGCCTAGATGAAAGGAGCTACGCAAGCGAGCGAATGGTAAATGTGGCGCAAAGTGGCGCATCCCAGGCGGCGGGTGGCGGCGAAACAGCGCGCCCCATAGCAAAATTCATCGACATTCCAACGTGCCCGCATTACTTAAAATCCTCCAGATAGTTTAAAACCATATCGACATCGATGCCGATGCCGATGCCGATGATGATAATGATGATGATGATATAAAGCGGTAGTGGAGAAGGAAAAGAGGCGTCGCCGATTAAAGGAAAAACTATTGTAGATATTGTCAATTTTCTACAAGTACGTTAAATATACCTATTACAATTTAATCATTTTTAATACAATTTGATATTTTTTTACATTACAGATGATTTATACTCGTCAACGATGATATAAAGGTATTGAAGAAAAAAAGAAGGGCCAACAAAAAAAAAAGGTAGATATTGTATTATAAAGTCAATTATCTATAAGTACTATAAATATAAAAACGTAGGTGTGTATTATATATAATTCATTTGCGCGATGGGGAAAAATGAGAGAGGGTCTCTCTTTCATAACGTTACCTGAGGGTCTCATAATTGTCCAACGTGACGACACCCGATGGAAATCCAGGACATGATTCGGGCGGGGAATGGTAAGAAATAACTGAATCAGCTATATATTCGTGATATTCAACAGTTACGAAAATCTCGAGTAATTAAGGATCCGAAACATGGACCCGAAAGGCATATTAATAAAGCTCTTCACAATATGATATATATCGAATGCTACTGCTATTACTGGTGCTGCTGCTCTATGCCACCGCGGACTCTACTTCCACCACTGTGCTGCACCAAACTAAAGCCCATAAAATATTTCCCAGCTATAAATTCTCCCACACATTTTGCAATTAAAACATATTTCGAAAAAATTGAATTAGTGCGCACAAAAACTCCAGCCTTTTTGTCTAAAACATAGATATATCGCCGCATCCCGCGTACAATAGATATTTTTCCTGCTACTGAATGACTTGTTGTTTCCGAAAAGGGAGCGGAAGAGAGAATGGGAGAGAGAAAAAAAAAACGTGCGACGGTTGTAATTGAAGTAAAAGATGCATGCCATGCATATTTCCTTGCGGTTGTTGCAGAATTCAAGATTTATCTATCCTTTGAGAGCTCACGTTGATGCAGTAAGTCTAACCCTGTAGTGTACATGCATAGACCTGGGCTTAGACTACTGCTAGGACTATTTGACGCCGACGGCGAATATTTTATTTCAAACAGTCAAAACTAATATATTAATGTGAAACGCAAACTGGGTGGTAATAAAATCGTTTGATTTATCATCGATACAAGCATAGAAATAAACATGAGACTATTATTTAAACAAACTACTTAGATGATGTAATATTAAAGTAATAAATCTTCACATATTTGACGTCACATATACCTACTACTACTATGTTACATATATATACCTATATTTTTATTAAAGTAAGATTTTTTTCAATCAGTTGTTGCCTAACAAATTTTTGGTACCTAAAACTAAAGCCAATAAAGTTGGCAAACTTTCCATGCTGAAGATCCCAAAACTTTAAAGCTCCAACTTTCGTGAAATTTAAACTAAACTTAGCGGTTCTGTCGCCTGTAGACACGAATTTTTGAAGCGAATTAAATATTGCCTACAAGCTAGAGGTAGGTTCGGTAGGTAACATAGTATACATGCAAGTAATTGCATATCGATCAAATTGCACACGAATTTGACAGCTTTGAAAATAAATTAATAATTCCGTTCTCCTCCTTTTCATCATCGCTGAAAAATATTCGTTTCTTGCGCGAGGATATGAGATAAACATTTTTATAGATTCCATCATTAATCTGTACATCATTTTTAATAGCAAAAGTTTGCAATGTGTATAAATCAAGATTAGAGGTAGGTATGAGTATAGGTATACTGCTATAGTATGGGAATAGGTACAGCGTTGCATTTTTACGATAAGTTCTCCCTGTAGGAACCGCATAAAACTAACTATAATTTGAAATCTATAATATTCAAATCGGGGATGCAGTGGCTTGTAAAGTTTATTCGCGCAGAAACTAAAACTTATACCTTAAACATATAATGAAAGTTTATGTATGAGAAAGTTATCGATTCCTTATCATAACTAAAAACAGTATGTGGCTGATATTTATTATTTATGATACCTAAACCACAAAATTCATCTATATAATATCGAGCAGTAGCAACAAAAAAATCTATTGTGCTTCGCTTTATACCTAGACTAGACTAGATACACGATAATAAACTATTGCGTCAATATTGAATGTTGAAGAGAAAAACATTCCACCAACACTTTGGTAATTAGCTATTTTGTTGTTTAATGAACACTTGATTAATTCTTCGTTAAAATTATAAAGTTGCAACTATGAGAAAGCCGGCGGCTACATAATTTCCACGCAATTTTCGCTAAAAGAAAAATGCTAGTCTTAACTAAATATTTAACTTGCTGCTACTTTACCAATTAAACAATCATTTTCAAATCACTAATATCTAGTAAAGTTTTTAAACTAAAATTTATGTTAAACGTTCAAGCATTTGCATGTTAGATAAACAATATAAATAAATGTGCGTCAAAAAATGAAAGTTTTAATTGTCGTTATTATTATTTAAAATATGCTATATGGGCAGCACAATAACATACACATTCGGAGAGAAAGAAACTTTTTACCTAATGGCAAACTCAAGTAACTTTATATTTCAAAGTCCCCTAATGAAAACATAAAATAAACATCCTTAAAATCCATGAACTAAGTTCCTAGTTTGGTTTTGGGAGTTTTCAGATACCGTTACGTGTAGATAATTCTCTATACCAACCAAAAAGTTTTCCATTTCCCCCCCTGCCCGTTCTGAATACCGCAAGACTCGCACAATAAATGCGATGTATGTGTGTATGCGTGTAAACATACGTATGTAAAGCGTAATATATAAATTTTTTATAATGTATACCACACACGTTCCTTATATAAATATATATAAATGTAATAAAATTGCTAACGGCCCTGGTAAGCATATACGCAGAAAAGTTATAAATTTTATTTTCATCATTTATCCGCACACACATACACATAGGTATATACATACACATATGCGTAATGGTGTTAGGAGTTGAAAAAAGAAAATGTGCTACAGTTTTCAAAGAGCGCGGTGCGATGCGAGTGAGTAAAATAAAAGTAGCAGCAGCAACAACAACACCAACAAGAAAATGCGTCACAATTTTCTACGTTATTAATAATAATAAATAATTGCGTTAAGGTGGTGTATACCTTGCATATTAGTCGCGTGCGTTCTGTTAATTTATGATGGCAATTAAGCTGAAATTGTAATGAATTCAAACGAGCGGTGAATAAAAAAATATATATTACAGAAGTATGAAAAAAAAAGAAAACTGCGCATTTCGCACACACACATACACACACACACAAACAAAACAAGAATGAAAAATAGGCGAATTATTAAATTGCTGCTGCAATGCATTTGAATCGCGTTATTTAAATATTAAGTAATTCAAGGATTAGTAAACGTTTAAGCGCGCAATCAAATCATCCTTCGCATATAAAAAATATTAATCATAATAATAACAGAGCAACGAATTTTAGCCATTTTAATCCGCATGTTAATAAATGAAGTAAAAATTGAATTAAATGAAAGGCAAAGTGAAAATTGATATTACAAATAAAGGTAAAGCCCATTTATGACGTTTTATTCGGCGGGAATTTATTGTATTGTATAATACAATTTATAGTAAATGAAACAAACGACTTAAATGGTGCGCTCTTTCACCTAATTAATATTTATTCATTCATTTATCTATATTTAGATTAAATTAGCACGAAATTTAACATACAAAACCTATTTTGTGGTTTTTTTTTGGATGTCGTGTTTTTCGTCTTCACCCCCGACTGCATCATTATTTATGGCGCGAAAGTTTTCATTGTATGCGACGACATTAATAATTTCTAATGCCTGTTTAATTCGATTTTGGTGGAAGTTTTGGCGCCGGCATACATCGAATTAACATCTGCCACGTTAAATTAAGTAGCAGATAGTTGTAATTAGTGTGTTGACAGTACGGGGGTTTCCCATTCTTTGCGAAACATCACAACAACAACAACAAGGCGAATTCGATCAGCGCGATTGGATGGATGGTGTATAAATATAAAGTTTAGCCGAGAAGCGGTTTCGTTTTCTTATCGTTTGGGACATTTTGATCTCTACATTGACAGCCTAACAAATTTAGCTGATAGAAAGTGTCAATTTTCAAGTGGAAAGCTTTTTATCAACTTTTTGCCTTCTTGCCCGCCGCCTCAACAGCGCAAATTGAACGACAATTTTATTTTCGAAAAACTTCCCTCATCTTCTTCCTCGTCGCCGACTCGTCGTCGTCGTCGTCGTCGTTGAGCGCGTCTCGCACTGCCAGGATGTGGAAAAGTATCAGCGCACCGCAAAAATAGTAATCAGTGAATTTCAGCAATACAACTTTTTAATTTCAATGTAACAAGTTGAAGAAACATTTTAAAGCTTCGCACGTAACCAACACACGCTCGTATTCCATTTTAATTAAAACGTCTTTCAAGCGCAAAAAGTGCCAATATATGTATGTACATTAAAAAGTCAATTTTTAAATGAATTCTAAACACAAAGTACAATGTGGTTGAAATTTTCGATGCGGGCTTATAATTGATACTGATTGAAATAACAGAGATTAGTTTAGTTAGAATTTCCTTGGTCACCTAGTATGTATAGGTACTAGATACAAAATCATGTTTGGCTAAAACACAACATTGCTGACAAACTACAATATAAATTGTCACTTTTAAGTAGATAAACTGAACTCGTATAAACATTTCAATATTGAATTTGTATATTTTTGCTGAGCAGACTTGTACATCAAAATCGCTAAATTGCAATCTCCGAAATTTATTGTGTGGCGCGGAATTTACGTAAGTGAGATGACGATTTATAAATGCAACATCGAAATTATCCGGGCAAGACATGGAATGCGATAGAAAATCTAAACTATGTAGTTTAGATAACTGTGATGGAAGGACGTGAAACCATTGCTCCGTATATCAACAACATTATTTATAAATCCACCTTGCTATTAAGAGTTTTGTATCTACCATCTGTATATAAATTCATAAATTTCATCGAGAAAGCGTATTGGTATAGATTTTAGTTTAAACTTTATGCCCCCGTATATTTCATTATAATATTGATATTTTAATTCGCTGCGAATAATTTCCATTTCACGTCGAATTAAATTTGTCGCCTTTGAGCGAAAAATCGATTAAACTTTGCTGTGTTATCTAACACAGAGAAAACAACTACACCATCTCCCAAATGTAAGTACAATTGATTTCAGCGGGTGGAATGTTTAATACACGTTGCAAAAAAAGCGCGTCGAATTTTTTATTGTTATTGTTGTTGGAAAAATGTTGCTTATCAATGTTGCTATCGTCTAACACCGAGCTTAACATGCTTATACAAATACCGTTTGATTGAATTAAAAAACAAAAAAAAAAACGAAAAAAAGTGTTGACGTTATTATTATTTGCAAAAAACCCACGCTGCGCTCAAATTCACAACCACGGTATGTCCTCAACTAGATCCGCTCAGATTATCAGTAATTAATTTATTTCGCATTTTTTTTCGGGGGATACACAATCGTTTGTTATTGTTGTTGTTTGGTCGCTTTTGTTATTATAATTGTTGTTGCTTGTTCAACATTTATCTGTGTGGTTCATTATAAATACAAAAGCGGCCTAATTAAATATGTTTAAATATTATTGTTACCTGCCCGATGGAAATTTACGATTATCCTTTTTACGGTAATGCGCAATTTTCATTAATATCTGTCAGGGATACGAATCAAAGAACAATGCGTACATATACATTTTTTTTTCATTTTTTTTTTTTTTTTTGGTTCGTGCGTTCATTTCGTTCGTTTCGTTCCTCGAGACGCGCATTGTCATATTAATCGAGGACAATGAACGAATGACCAATTAAAATGAAAATCCCTCTTTCTCGTTGTCGTGTCGCCTTTTTTCTGTACGGCACAAAGCGCGCACAAGGAACTAATTTATAATATATTAAAAAAAAAGTTCGTTTGCGTTCGTTCAAATTTCTCCCTTTTTTTTATTTCCTCGTATGCGATGTGAAAAGCGCACGCGTGAATTTAAATGCTACCAAGTCCACTTTATTTATAATTAACGCTCAGCCCCCGACAGAATGAGATATTAACTTTTTAAACTATTCCTTCAACGAACGCTTACCTTTTTTTTTGCTGCTGCTGCTGCAAAGCTCGCAGCATACCATCTACGTAAAAGGTCGTGAGCGCGCACACGTTTAATTCCTCGTTTCTAATAGACGAGACAATTAAATATTTAAGAATCCATTAAATTCTATTGCAAATTTATGGTATTTGTACAGGAACATCAACGCAATTTAAATAGAATAATTTAGCGGCGATGAAAATAGTAATCAATTGTCTGTATGCGCGATAATTAACATTTATTATTTGTTTTTTGAGCAATAGGTGAATAGGAGAGTCAAAGGGGCATGATTGTAAATAAAACTAGGTATATGTAGAAATTCAATTAGAAAATTTTCGTAATATTTGTATGCAGGAACGTCGCGCGAATTTATTATTAATAATTGTACGTGTTATAATCAATATTTATTGTTTATGTTTTTATTGTTGGGGGCAAAAAGTTATTTTTACGATTATTTTAATTGCGTGCCAGATCCATAAAAATGTTAATCAAATCGATTTTAAATTGTTCGAACAGTAAAACATTGGATAGTATCGTATATATATAGCAGCGTTTAATAAAAATGGAGAAATCTATTGATATTTCAGTCGGCAATAATAAATCTGTATTTATGAAATAGTGTAATAAAAAACGCTGAAACTGAGCGTTTCAAACTATATATTATATATAACCTACATGTATAATCATTTAATTTAATCAGCCATCCATAAAGAGAGAGCGAGCGGGACAGCATATTTCGACTAGTCTAACCCCATATGTTTATATGCGAAAACATTTCACATAAAACCGCCACACACCAACAATATACTTGTTATAAAATTATAGATTTCCAATTTAAAAGCGTACATGTTTTTTCAGTGCACGTCGTCCTCTTTTCGGCACGTTAATTCTAATCCCAAACAATATGTTGCAAAAAAAAGCATTCCCGTTTAGTAATTCAACTATGTATGCGCGAATATCCACAATCGCCAACTGTATGTGTATTTACTTTACTACTTTCTTGGAGTTTTATTGCACCAGACATTTGTTCTAATTATATTTCAGCACACACTTATTATTATTATTATTCATATCTATGAAGAAAATTAATATGTAATGAAATAACGTCACATTTTACAATGTTATTTGTTGTTTTTCTTATAAAGTGATAAAGATTATATTGTTAGTTTTTCCATGCATTAGAAATATAATTATTCAGTTTAAAATGCACATTTCTTTCAGTACGTTAATTATAAACGAAAACAATAAACTGCAAGAAAGTAAAATACAGTAATTAAACTATGGATACTTAAATATCTACAATCACAAAGTGTGCAAGTCTTTTAGTTTATTAGAATTTTGGTGCTTTATTGCACTAGTAATTAGATTTTAGTATACACTTATTCTACATACATTCAAAGCAATTATTTTTCATACATGGAATGAAATAACGCTATCAACATTTTATATTTTACATTTTACATTGTTTTGTTTGTTTTGTTGCAAATCGATGTCAAAAGTTTGTATTGTTGATTTGACCATGCATTACAGATATAAACTCACCGCCCTCCCCCCTCGCCTCGCCTCGCCCCACACCATTTTTTGAGTAATTTTTAGCGCAACATGAAAATTTCCTCAACCATTGTTTCCAAGAAAAGCACACATCGAAATAGTTTTTGTTTGTAATTTGAAACAATGTTTTTGTTCGAAAGCACGATAAACAAACACATTTTCTATTTCTAAAAAAGAATATAATAAATTAGTCGCGTTTCGAATTTGCTGCTGGTATTGTTGTATAGGTGGGTAGGTAGGTAAATGTTTCGTCGAAATCGAAAGGTAAAATGCGTTTTTGAACGGTTGACGAAACATGGAAATTAACCACGTAGTAATGCCGATCGTAATGAGTCTTAGGAGGACAGTTTCTTTAATCAGACAGCTTCATCCGCTCATTTCGGACATGATCTGAATTTCTCAACAGGCTCGTAATGATTTTATTACAAAGTCAAGAATGGAATGGAGTCAGTCGCTGCTTGATAATTTAAAGAGTTCTCAATTATAGGTAGATAGCTATAGGTGGGTAGATGGTAGCGAGAGTTTGAATTAAATGCGAATGAAGGTAATTACAGATGCATTTCGTAGGTGTTAATACATTTTCGAATAATAGAGCGCCGCCGTATACTACTGTCGACAAACTATGTTGAGAAATTAAAGCAATTTCAATCAGACAAAGTGTACGAAGGGTTGGCGGCAGGGTGGAAAAGCATTACCAGTAATTTTCGTCCGTATCTGCGGCTGCAGTCCAAGGGATTAGTTCACTCAATGCCATAGTAATCTATCTTCACGCCAACAGATTACTATACTTAAAAATACCACCGCTGTTAGAGCAGCCTAGGCCGCCATCGCCGCGTGCGCTATACAAGAATGTTGCTTACTATGAAAAAAACCGGCATAGGGCTAAGCGATGGCGGTCGTCGTCGCCGCTTCTCCCCACACACACACACACACACACCACCTCATCCCACACACGAAAAACATACATTTAGAACGCTTCTCAATAACGACTGCTTTTGTTGCCATTCAAACTCCTAAAATCAACATTACTCACGTTGAGTTTACACAAGATAAACTTGCTAATGTCACGTCTTTTACGTCCTACAATTTACATTAGCAAAACTCTTCCACAAGTGATTCAGAAAAAAAAACACACAGCGCACACGAAGAATAAGGAAATGTTTTTTTCCTTGTTCGGCTTCGCCCTCCTTAACTACCGCACCGCACACGCCTAACATTGCAAATTAACGATTCGTTACTCAAAAATAGCTGCTTACACATTTTCCTCTCTCCTTCCTTCCAAATTTCAACTTTAATCGCCGTCCATTCATTATCCCAACTTTTCGTTTTTGTTATGCGTTAATCAAACATATTACTCAATTTAATTGATCGCAGTTAGGCAACAATATACGCAGCTTTATCATTCCAACCAAGACGAAAAGACGGGATAAGAAAAAAAGTTTTTTCCGCACAATTCCTTTCCCCTCAATCTACTACTATTCATTGTTACGCTTCGGTCTTTTTTCCTAGTTTTAACTGTTACACTTGTAACTTTTCAAATTAATGATGCATCATCTTCATCATTAAATATATACAACTCATTCCGGCAGCCGGCCGCGGCCCCGGCTCATAGTGTCGCAATTTTTATGCGAACGCCGCGCGAGTGCACTACACCAACATAATTATATCCATCATGCTTCCACTCCATACATACACTATATACCAACGTATTTTTTCTCTCCTCTCGCACACACACACAACGTAAAATTTATGTTTTAGTAATGTGCGACATGCGCAAGACTGGCACCGCTGTTGCTGTTGCTGCTGCACGGGGGCTACTTAATTAAAAAATTTAAATTTATAACGCAATGTTTAAAAATGAAATGAATTGGGATAGGGTGAGAGAGGCGGCGAGGTGGTGGCGAGGTGGAGGTGTAATGGATGGCCGGTCGGTGAATTACTTTTAATCAGTTGCTTAATAATAAAAGCAACAATTTTAATTGGGATCGCAAATTGTGCGTGCAGCAACATTAACGAATATAAATCAACAAAAATGTTGCTTGCTTGTTTGTTTGTTTGTTTGTTTGTTCTATATACTGTGGGAGTAAGGTGCTACTCACTTTACGACCCATGACTATATCCCTAGGCGAGAAAAGATATAAGAAAAGAGATTTTAAATTTACTTGGTAAGTGTGTTAAGCCAACGGTCGAAAAGGGAAAGCGTCGAATATGAGTAGTGTTAAGTATAATAGGTAATATTAATACCAACGATGCTCTAATTTACTTTGTCGTTAAGCGAACAACAGTATTAATATGTATGTAAAGAGTTTATTAAAATCCTTAAAAAAACATTGACACAAGAAATTTACTTGGTCGTTAAGTGAACTACTATTAACAAAGTTAAGAAAGCTAAAACCACTAAAAAGTATTATTATTTGAAGTATAGTGTAGGTATTTAAGACTGAGAATTTGATATGTTTTAGCTGCGGATAGGTCGTAAACCATAAAATATCTGTATTTATTATGCAAAATCGAAGCGCCGACTATAATGTATATTAAACGAACAAGCCTAATAATAATAATAAAACTTTTTTTTCTTATACATTTTGCAACGTTCTTTGAACATCGTCGCGCGCGCGCGCTTTTTGGTTGTTGATGCTTGATGGAGTATACTCCATCAAAAGCTCCACACTTAATAACCCGCACAAAAAACGAACTTTGTAATAACAATAATAAAGTAAGTAGCTAATTATCCTGCAGATTAAACAAATTATTTATTATTTTCTTGGATCGATATTTTCAGGTTTTCGCAAAACGAAAATATTATATATTATATAAACTTTTTAATTTGCATAATTGTAATGGATTAATATTAAATTTTACTTATTTATTTATTTATTGATTATATAAAATTGCTATTTATACGGGTAGAAATTATAGCTTTCGTAAACTAGATTAAACTTTTAACTTTTTCCCTTTTGTTAACAACAATCGATACAAAAGAATTTATTCTAACATTTTAAAGGCTAAATTAATATATTTTTTATATGTCAATTTATTTTAATAAATTATTTAGATAAAATTTTATACGTTGAAATAATTCACATCTTCAGCTAAACATAAAATTTTGTAGCATCTATAAAAAAAGAAAGTGTTTTATAGATGAAGTTGAAAATATTCCCCGACAAAAATTGATGTTTAACATTGAACTTTTCACAAAACTAATGCGCTCAATTTATTACACACACTCTCGAAAAAAAATTTCTATTTTTTATGTGTTTTTTTTTGGGATAGAGATGGTAAAAGGATGCCCTTCCTGCATACACACACACACACACTATACTATATATTTTTATCATCGAGCGCGCGCGCACGATAAAAAATATGTTTATTAATGGTATGAATGATAAAACAATAAAGTAAATTAAATTAATGCGATTGCCGTTTGATGTTCGCGTACCTAGTGTTGTTATTGTTTGGAAAAAATGCTATTAGTCAAAGTATTATTACATAAACACAACAACGTAATGTCGTAATAATGTCATTAGTTGTATTATTGAATATTCATTTTATTGACTCTGTACTCTGTAGTATAGTAAACCGAATTAATGTTTATTAATGATCAATATACGTGCATTAATGATTTATTATTATAGGATAGATAAAACGTCGCATTTTTCTCGATAATTTTCAATTGTATTACGCCAAGTTTGATCGATAAATTAATAAATTGATATGATTTATTCATTAATTAATCATGTCGTTTACCAATTTACAAAACAATCGGAAGGTTTTTGGTCTTTTCTTTTATCATCATCAATTGATGAAAACTTTAAACAAAGTAAGTATGCATTTTATATAATAGGAAAGAAAAAAAACTCGAAAAGTTTTGTTTCAGCCTGAAAAGTAAAAGGCACGAAATATCTTAAAATAAAAGTTTGTTTCACCTGAAATTTTTTTTTGTTTTCGTAAAATAAAAATATAAATATTAATAATGTTTCAAAAAGCATCATTAAGAGCTCGTTGCGCGGTCTAGACGAAAAATTTCATGAAGAATTTTTTTTTGCAAGACAGATTCATTTTACGATGGTTATTATAAATCAAGCTGCAAGAGATCGAAACAAAAAAAAAACTTTTCCTCGCATTTTGTGTATAGTAAGTTTTCGCAATCACCAAAAATTTGCTTATCATAATAATGATTTTTTTTAGATTTAAAATAGGCGATTAAATCAGAAATGTTTTCATATACCCAATTCTATTAATTATAGATAAACATCTACTTTAAAAACACACCTTTAAATAATGATAAAAACCGCTTTGTATTTTATTTAGAAAAAATAAACAAGATTATGTATGAAGAGAAATGTATTATTTCAAATCAAGCCACCGGAGATCGAAACAAAACACATTTTGCAAAATTTACCGCAATTTTCTATTTGTATGTTTTCCATTAGAAAAAAATTAATTTGCTTTTGGGAGTACTTAGTGGATATAACTGCATTTAAATAGTAATTAAGCACTCAAGTAGCCGATCAGAAAAACACATAGCACCACACAAACGTTTTCGTGCAATTGCGCATTATTCCAGGCAACTAACCTTTTAAGATAAAAATTACGCCGCATGCATTTTATACACATACACAAAATTTTCATAATTGTTTTTTCTATGCGTTGGAAAAAAAATTAATGTGTTGATTATAAACATGTTGCAACAACCAACAACAAAAGCGCGTTTCTCTTTTTAATTTAATTTATGCAAAAGGTGTTGCATGTACGATTTGATAATTATTATACTCAAGCAATTGCAATTATTTTCTTATATTTTCGCAAGTTGTTACACTTAAATATAGAAAAAAAAAGAACGAAGATCGGTATCGGTGATGCCTGAATAAAGCCATTTAAAGATCGTAACTTATTATTATTAGATAAAAAGCATGATTTTAAATTTCCTGGTTAGATAAAGTGCATCGCCTCTTTTTACGCTCACAATCGATGATTAATTATACTTTAATAGAACGTAAATGTTATTAGATTAATTAATCTCGCTACTGGAATTACCGATCATTAAAAATTATAAACTTGTAGATGTACCAGATAAATAGCTTAATAACTTATAAAATATTAATAATACCAGCTTTTTTCTTCTCTCACTCTTTCTATTTCGTTGTGTGTGTGTGTAATTTGTCAATGCAATGTTGATAAAGTCATTTATTATCTGCAAAATGCCAAGCTAAAGCTAATAAATGTTTAAATTAATAAATAATTTAAAGTTTTCATGTTTCAAACGTATTTTTATTGAATTAATGTGCTGTTTATTACCCTCTACGATAAAATAGAAACTTTAAAATAATCGTATTGTAGAAAACATGCATTTCTTTTTTATTCTGCTTGACGATTGTATCGATTTTCAACGGAGCAAATTAGGAATAAATTTTTTGCAGTCGATTTTTGGGAGAACAACCAACTATTTTAATAATATTTTTAATTCATGATGGCCAAGACATGGAAATATCGATATAGACCAAGGATGGGCAACATTTTCCATATCGATGACTTTAATCTATTTACAGGCCAACATTTTTTCATAAACTCATCATTGCAATATTGTTGGAAGGAAAACACTAGCAGCTAATATTAATATAAGATTCAAATTGTTTGCATTACAAATTTTTATTAAAATGCCGCTGGTTTAATGTTAAGAAAAACGCCGGCTAGAAAATGCACAATGATATTTATATTTGTTGCAAACGGAAATTAAAATTCTATTAGAAGATATGGTAAGTGTATATGCAACGATCAACACTTTTATTCATCATCATCGTGCGATGGTATCGATAGGAAAAATATATAAAAAAGCACAACGCACAAACAATCATCGGTCATAAAAGCGATGCAAGTCAATCAAGGAATAACAACGTGCGCACTTTATCAGTGCGAATGATGAGAGGCGGTGGAGGGTTAAAGGGAGCGCATTTTGTATGCAAATGGAAAATGGAAATATCGTCGACGTATTTAAACACCCTTCTAATTCAATTACACCATTGCACTTTCTTTTCAGCGGTTCGATGCTCGTATATACCACCGTGTGCATTCGTCCACTTTTTTCCTTGAGCGCATCATTATGAAACAAGCAGCGTCATCGAAATGCATTTCACAACCGCATACGGTTGCCACCCTCACACGCCGTGCACACACATACACCATTCAACTTTTATCATTTCAATACGTATAGATTTGTATGTATGTTGTACTATATGCATGTATGTATGTATGTATGTATAACAAAACAACCCAGGCAAAGTTTCTGCTGAACACACGCGTCATTGTGTTGCGATGTGAGGTATTTTATTTTATAATGATCATTAAAATTGTGATTGATGTCGATATGCCAACATACAATACAAAAAAAAACGTGCTTGTACAATACATTCTGTGGAATGTGATTTTCAAATTAAATAAAATATTCAACTGTTAATAATTGTAATAAAAAAAAGGTAAAAATGTCCCACTTTAACAGTGATATTATTTACATATCTAGTGCTGAAAGTGAACATTTCAAGTGCCACAAAGTCACAGAAAAACATATTCTTATATAGTTATTAAAGCAGTTATAAGTTTAGATGCAATGCATAAATTACGTACATGATTTTTCAGAACACGAAAACAATGTATATTAAGAAGTAAGCTAAAATATGACTTGAATGCTTTCAACTCTAAATCCTTCATATATAAATTGACAATAATAAATTTTAGAGCAGTTTGATCATATAGATATGTCATGTTAGGTAACGTATGCGTAAAAAATTTGCTTTTAACATCAAAATGCGTTAGATGAAGTCAACTTTTTGGCATGTAAAAATTTTATTTGCACTTCTTCAGACAGACAAAAAATTTACAAAATAATTTCGTTCAGAGATCACACCTTCTTTATGTGTAAAGTGAATATGAAAGTGAGTTTAATCAGTAATCAAAAGAACAGATGCAGCAAAAACCTTTTCATACATTTGAATTTGGATCTTCGAATGTTGGAACAGATGATACGAATTTTTACTGTATTTTATGCATTGTTTGTTTTTTTTAGATTTGTTTTCCTCAATAACATTTCTGTTTTTTGTAATATATGCCAAACAACAAATTACTTTTTTAAGGATAATATTTAGAACAAAGTAAATTGTTGTAATTACCAATGCAAATTAATCGTAATCTGCATAATTATTTGCTTGTAAATTTATTTTATATAGTCTAAAAGCAATAATCCAATTTGCGTGTTTTTTCAACCTTCCGCGCGCGCTCTCACTCTACGTTTTCATTACGGCCAGCAAAAAAAAACGTAAATGAATAATATGGCGATCATTGAATTTTAATTGGTTTTTACAACATGCACTTAAAATTTAATTAAAACTATAATTTATAATTGATTGAATTTAATGCTAATAAATATTAATTTAATGATAATTATCTTGAACGAGCAAAATGAAAAAAAAAATGTAAACATTATCGATTAATTCAATAGAAAATCAATAGGGGGTGAATTAAATGTATAAACTAGCGATAATGAGCAAATGAGCAAACGCACATTATAAATATTTATTAACATTCAATATAATATAGATAAAAATTTTAATTAAGCAACGGGATTTCAATTGTACGCACTGACAGCCCACCAATACCAACCATTATCAGCACATTTCCATCGAAAATGTTAATAAAATTAAAGTAATTAATTTGATTAAAAACTTTTTAGAATTTTTTGAATTTTTTGAAACGCATATAGAGTAAACTGTATTTTGCTATTTAACTAAAAAAATAATAGATTACTTTTTATCTAAACTTATTGTATATATATAGAATTTTGTATTTTATTATTAAAAAGTAGGTTGAAATTGTCTTGGCTCAAAATTATGGTAGTAATTACATGTCAAATCATAGGGTATTATTACCCATAAATATTGTCTTCTCGCCGTAGGCGACTTTAACACTTATCCATTGATTTTCCACCCACAACCCAGTTTCACTAAATTACACACACACACGTACACACACACAGTGAATGGTGATGAATTATTAAAACAATTAAATTTTAATAGAAAGTTACTTGTTCGGGACATTTTTGTTGTTGTAACATTTCAGGGGGGAATCGATTGCGAGAAACTGTGGCAAGTTTATTTTCGTAACTTTAGGGCTTCCGCTTTAATCTCGCAGAGAAAATCTGGAAAATATCATGCGTTTGGAATCTTTACCATGAAATTGGAAAAAGGCTGCCAGTAATATATTATAATTTGGTTGGAATTAAATTTATGTTACACATAATATAAAATATGAAATTTAAAGTTATAATTAAACGTGAATTATCGCAGTAATTGCTTTGGGATGTAAGCGCTACCATATAGACATTTTTTGGGGGCTTGAATCAATGTAGTAGTAAGGTATATTGAATTTTCTACCAGCAGCAACAAACAACAACAACAAGCCGTGCGTCGTTATAAATAATTTAGATGTTTTACAGTTGAACAAGTTAATTACACATAATAACATACACAATGAAAGTGGAGAGAGGAGGAGAAAAAAACGCGACGATTTAATGTCTTATTGTTATCAACGTACCTTTTATCGGTTATAATTGTAATTATTTATTGATTTATTATCCTCGGGTGCTATTATTCCTTAAAATCACACCATATTTAACCATTTAGATAAACCGAAATTTTCCACTTTAACGTCGGGAAAAAAAAAATAACGCACACACCACCCGAAATATCTTTATCAAATATTTGCGGTCGCATAAAAACTCCCCAAACTATAATCACCCATTATTTTTGTTTCAAAAAATAAAGAGGGAGTGCGGAAATTGATTACAATCTTAATATCACATTATGTTAAAGGACCGCCAATCGCCGATGAAAAAAAAACCACCGTCCGGAAATTAATTATTGCATTGCAACGAGAACGAACGAAAAGCGATAGCGATTTATTTATCGCTGTGCAAAAAAGTTTAAATATTGAATTAGGTCATTGCGGTTACGTCCCATGGGCGAGATTAGTGCGCAAAAATCCAACCAACAATTTTATTTTTTTATCAAATTTCGTTTAGAATGCCCAACAATTTTGTTGTTGTTGTTGTTGTTGTTGTTGTTGTTTCAGTTTGTCTGTGGCGATAGTACGTATAGTGATCGAAACATTATCCATCAATTTTAATCAATCAACATCAGTAGTAACATAATCAGAAACATTTTAACCAACATACAGCGAGATATGTTCGGGGTATCATACAATGGGGAAAATTAACAAATTACCTAAATCATATTGTGTGTGTATTTGTTTTATACGTGCAAATATTTTGACGTAAATAATTGACGTATAGTTTTGCAATAATTAAATAATGAACAAAAAAACCGCTACCGCCACCGCGCGATCGGTTTAAAACAATTGCTTTATTAAATAACAACATACAATCGGGCCTGATGCAAATATTTTTGTTTATATGCACGATCGCATTTGCCAATTGGTCAACAACATTAACATTCAAAATTAATAATAATAATAATAATAATAGTAATAATAATAATAATCATTTTATTCAATTTTGGTACAAACAAATTTGAATTCAAATTCACGATTAGTGATAAACTAATACTATTTTATTATGATCAATTAAATAAATATTTTTTGTTGCTGCACTTAACGGTTTTCACTAATTGAAAATATTTTGCGGACACCGATTTACAATTGACATGCACACACATTGACGTAATAGGTTTGTTTTTTATTCCAAAATGTTCATGAACATGCACAATTTGTGCAGTTTGTCGGTTCTTTATTCCCCGTGCACACAAATTTGACAGCTTTGACAGTTTGCACCGTGTTCTTTA
>JARJDW010007667.1:0-11938 GCA_030264715.1 Adinopsis sp. GC000173 | reverse complement strand
GCGCGGTGAATTTTAATACTAAACAGTTAGGTGCGATGTGTGATCCGCTTGTTTATATGTCAAATTGCTAATGAGAGAAGCAATAAATTGTTTTGGTACGGTACCAAATCATCGCTCATTTAACAGATGGGTGGACATGATTTTCATGCATTTTCCATGCCATTTTGACAGCAGTTTTACAGAAAATTGATAGAATCCATCTTTGCGGAGGTAGCCTTTGTTAAAACACGTGTAAAATGTCAAAAATTTTAGTAAGTTAGCTGTCAATTGAAGAGTCGAGTTATTAAAACAAAACATTATATACATACGTCGATAAACAACTGTTGACAAAATTCAGGTAATTGTACAAAAATGTGCAGGTATTTTGACTTGCCATTAATTTTCTACATTTTCCCATCATTTTAGAGAATTTTTAATAATTTATCAAGTCTTGTCTTTCCAGTCGTTTGCAATATTTACTAGTTCATGAGCATTGACAACAAAAACTTAATAGATTTCTAAAAAAGCATGAAATTTTAATAATACTTGTATAATAATCTGATCGTAGATCAATTAATTGATATTATAATATGTGCAATGCGGTTGTAAAGTCATTCCTCGCAGAACTTGGTATAATTATTAGAATTGTAATTTCTTATTTTATTGCTAATGCATTAATTACTTACATAATATATGTTTTCGTTTTTTTAATGGAAGAAGAGCATGATTAAACATTAAACAAAATTCTTGCAGTGCTTTTGTTCTCACAAACAATTTAGCTTTTAATTTTCGCTCATTAAAAAATTTCGTTAGGTATACTTTCATTTCCGTTTTCGCTGATTTTTGCAATAGAGGGTTTATTTTCAACAATTTTCATAAATTTTGCGAAACACAGGAACCGTTGTACCTATAGTACGCATTAGGAATTTATTCCTGGAGTGTGCGCTGAATGCATAAACGCCTCCATTTAAAGCCGGCCGCGAGTTTATCTTTATAATAATAATTTCGATACAGCTATTAAATATTAAATGCTAGCTAGGCGTAACCGCTCACATATGTGCATACTTTATAATAATTTTTCTAAATAAACATACGATTTTATAACGAAAAGTCCTTGATTTTTAACATGGAATTTGATCGTCTCATTAAAAACGTAACACACATCTCATGTTACAAATCATTTCTGTGCGTATAGGTTTTATATTGCAGCTAACACCCTGTGTATTAACCAGGGCCAAATTTGTTTGCTGATAGTTTTCAAATATTTGAATATTTCATGTAATTTAATAGTAAAAATTGTAAAATAAAACTGTTTATTTAATTGGGCTAAAGTGCGTCTTATACTCTATAACGTCTTATAGTTCGTAAAATACTGTATTTCAATACATGGATGTTAAAAACAACTAAATGCCACAAACTAGCTCTATTTAAGGGGACCTTCTAGTGTAATAAGTCAAAAAAATCGATTTTTTTGCATAAATTAAAAGTATAATCTTAAAAATACGCTCCTAAAGTTTTAAAGTCGAATTCGAAATCGAAAAAATAATGAAGTTATAGCTCATGTATTGCACAATTTCGCAATAAAAACATAGTCTAGTCTAAAACTTTAAACGTGTTTTTCTCGAAACTATGTTTTTCAAGTTTGCGATAACTTGAGAACTAATTAACCGATCAACTTCAGCCAAGGTTTGTTCAATTCATTATAAAATTCTATAGGGGTTATACCTCTAATATCATTAATATTGCAATTATTTATATAACATTTTTTTATCAATAAATGATAAAATTTATATGAAAAATTGAAACTTTTTTTTAAAGCGCTACAACTTTTTCAATTTTTGATTTTTTCTTGGTTTTGGAGGTATAACCTCAGCGCAAACTATTCAAGATTAAGAAAATATTTCACTCTTTGCATTCAGATAAACCGAGAGGACGCTGGAATGCTGGCAGATGGACGGCAAATTTCGGAGAGGAGATTATAATAATTATTATATCATGAAATTAATTAGTCTAAACTTTAAAAAAATAAAGTTTTTTTATACCTTAAGAATGTCTCTTTATATGCCAAAAACTATTATTTGGTTATCATTAATAGTTTTCTAGAAAAAAAATCGTAAAAATCGCTTATTTTTAGACCTGTCACACTAGAAGGTCCCCTTAATTCAATGCAGGAAATTTTGTTTTAAATAAATTTCATAAAAAATTCGAATAATGCCTGGGGAAATATTTTCCTGTGTATATTCTTACAGTACCTACGCAGAAATAAAATAAAAATATTTTGTACCAGCAATTATGCACAACTAACTGTTCAACTACGTCTCTAGCAACATCACGTACCTACAATATATTATTACATTATCTCATGAAATTTCATAAAGATCGGTTAGTAAATAACTGGGAAAGATCGCGCGATTTTTCATTATGTGTAAAAATGTCAATGAAAATGTGAAAATAATAGCGAATGTTTGCGCGCTTATAGTAACAGTTTATTATTGAGCAACTTGTGTAAAATGCATAATTGCTTTTAAATATACATATACATACACCTTGTGCATTCATTTCGGATCAATATATTATTATCTTTTATAGGCGTAAAGAAATTTAAAAATACACATAATCATACCGTATAAAATCTATATATTGTAGTTGTATGTTAATAACCGGAAACAAACATACCTATATTTCAATTCACGGTATAGAAAAAAATCTAATTCTACGTCTAAAAACAAGATGTACATTAAGCATATACCTAATTATTTCATCAAATTTCATAAAGATTGATGTCAGATAAATTGAAAAATTAAGGATATCCATCGTCAATTTATATGGAACAAGTTGTACAGTTCTACGATGTAAAAATAAAATATTCATCATAATTATTTTATTTTTTAAATGTAACTAAGTAACAAAAAAAGAAGTAAAAGAATGTCTATCGCTGTTAGTTATAGGGTTGTAAACAAATATTATATTACAGTTTTTAAAATTAAAAATTAAGAAAATTTATATTTAATAAAGGAATTACACTTGATTTACCTTTATCAAACTGTAGTCAGCAATATGGAAATAAAAAGAATATTATAGAATTTTATCAAGTAACAACATCTTCAATTAACTATATTTAATAAAATTGCGTTTAAAATAGAATATAGTTATTCAACCACTGATGAATTAAGTCCTGAATTGCTATTAAGCAAATCAGAAAAACTTGGATTAACCATAAAATCATGTTCAATACGTTTTATAGATATTGTATTACAAGCCTTGATAGCATAAACTAACGCTTTTGGAATAATAAAAGATGTTACATCTTAATACGTCAATGAACAAAATTACGATTCGATTAGATAAAAACAAGTTGCAAGGAAGAGCAAGAAATGAAAATCAACTTTGCCGCTTCTAATTAAATCGTATATCATGCACCTGAATGTAATGTATCAAATACATTATTAATAACCGGAAATAAACATACAAAAAACTCTCTTTCCCCATATTTCTCTAGATAAGTACATACATGCAAACATAATAATTTCATCAATTTTCATAAATATCCTACTATATATATACGTACTAGTTCCATAATAAGAAGAATATATAATCATCATAATGTATAAATTCTTGTCAGATGCCGCTTTACTTTCCTTTACTTTACTTTTGATAATTATTTCATGAATTTTCATAAATATTCTACCTACATATGGTTTCATAATAAAAAGTATAAATAATATCTACGATAAGGTATAAATACTTGTCAGATACCGCTTTACTTTTGACCACTCTCTGTAGAATACATATTTGCCTATTAATAAGCGCAAACAAACATATTTTGCACACTTATTTCAAGCCAAGACGCAAAAAAACTGTTAAACTACGTCTACTAGCAACATCACGTACGTACCAGTTTTTACAGTTATTGTTATGACGAAAATTAGCACAGTGTTCGTAAAAAACAACACGACAATGTATAATCTTAATTTTCGACAAATCTTAACTTAAGGTGGGCAACCTCCGGCCCGGTTGTCATTTGCGGCCCTCAAAACCTTTTATCCAGCCCACATAGTAAAACTTTTTTTGAATTTATGTGATTAATTTTTATACTTTTCAGAGGATTTTTTATTAACATCTCTTAAATTTATTCATTTTTTAACAATAATTTAAAAAATGTTAAGAAAAATTGTTGTAAAAAGGCAATAATTTCGATAAAAATGCGAAAATTGTACAAAGAGTGTGGAAATCTGGCATTTTCTAACAAAGTTTTACATCTTCCGAGTGATATTATAAAAACGCTAATAATTACAACATTCTACATCTATTACATACCAATTTACTAAAATTTGCATAGTACCTGAAACAAAAACGACAATGTTAATTTAAATTTTCGACAAATCTTAACTTAATTATACATGTTGTATACCAACGATAGGCAAAATTCAGATTGCGGGTTATTTGCGGCCCTAAAAACCTTTTATCTCTCCAATTTATGCATTTTCTAACAATAATTTGAAAAATATTAAGAAAAATTGTTCTAAAAAGGCAACAATTACGATAAAAATGTGGAAATCTTGCATTTTCCAACAAATTTTTAGATCTTTTAAGTAATGGTATTACAAAAATGTTAATAATTATAATATCTACATGTATTACATAGCAATATACTAAAATTTGCAGCAATGTTAATCTAAGTTTTCGACAAATCTTAACTTAATTATACATATTGTATACCAACGATAGGCAAAATTCGGGTTGCGGTTCATTTGCGGCCCTAAAAACCTTTTATCCCTCCAATTTATGCATTTTCTAAAAATAATTTGAAAAATATTAAGAAACATTGTTCTAACAAGGCAACATGTACGATAAAAATGCTAAAATTGTACAAAAATGTGGAAATCTTGCATTTTTCAATAAATTTTCAGATCTTCTAAATGATGGTATTACAAAAATGTTAATAATTACAATAACTTACATGTATTACATACCAATTTAATTTTCGATAAATCTTAACTATGCCTGTAGGTATGTAGACAATGCTGCGATGATATTAGAAAAATGCTTATAATAATAATTACAATATATCATACGGGTATTACATACCGCCTTACATCACCTTTGCATGAATGCATATACTCTCTTTCGTCACTCGTAAAACAATTATGAAATCACTTTTTTTATAATGTATGTGTATAGCAGGCGCGTCATTTGCGATCGCAGCCTTGAATCGATGATTTAAAATATCAATTAGACTGCCTGCCTGTAATATAATATAGTACATTTAAGGCATTGTACGATATTGCATATTTATTATATACATATATATATGTGTGTATTTATAAGTCATTTATACTGTGTGCATAAGAACAAAAGGTTATTGACTTATCATTGAGTGGATTATGGATTAATGTCACACATGTATGCGCGCACAAAAGAAACCATACAGACAAAAATGCGCGCTATAAATAAATAAATTGTTTTGCTTTTGCACAAACAGAGATTTTGCTTTATCAAATAGTTGCTATTGAATATTGTAAATAAAGTATATTAAAGATACATTAGTGGTTAGCATATTTCTTTAATAAAAGATATTTCTCAAAATAGCAATGCATTAATGGTATAAGTAGGTGACTGTCACCTAATTTGCCTTTTTTAAGATAAAAATAGTCATATAATGTAGCAAAATACAGTATTATTGTAATGTAAGTTCAATCAAGTTACACTAAACCGAAAAAGTCATATTCAGAAAAATGCAATAAGTGCGTTGTTTTTATTTGGCCAAACCGAAGTTTTGTTTTATCAAATAGTCCCGATTTAATAAATACATTATATTCTAAAAACTTATTGGTCAACATACGTGGGTGGCTCGAAAAGTTTCTAGCCTTTTTGGAGCAATTTTTAGTGCAGCCCCACAAATTATTTTTTACCATCACTACGTCCTCTTAAACCGCAAATTTTTGATAGATTTTTCTTTGCGCAGGAAATTTTTGCGACTTTCTTCTTTGATTTTGGTATTTTCCATCAAAACATTTAAGGATTTTCATTAAAATTAATCAAAAATGAAGAAGTACGCAATTCTTCTTCATCTTTGAATAATAATGATGAAAGTCGCTAAAATATTTGATGAAAAATGCCAAAGATCAAAGAAAACTCTATCAAAAATTTGCGGTTTAAGAGGACGTGGTGATGCTAAAAAATAANTATGAAATTATTTAAATAGGTAGTTCATGCTGCGTGGAAAAATCTAATTAATGTTGCATAAAAATAGTTTTGCAAATATTATTTTTGGCACGCGAGGTGAAGCCGTTGGGGAAACAGATGTCGATAAGCATCCTCGGGGAAAAGTTGCAAATTGAAATTTACCGAAATTGCCGAAATCAATTACAGGCAAATAATCATAATTTCTACACACATGAATACATATAATATGTAATTTAATATAATAATTATAACAACTATTTTTAGCAATAGTAACATATTTCAAATATTTTGTTAATAGGTATAAGCACAATTAAATAAATGCTATGATATTTTGTACCAATCCTTTATTTTACGCGTTGGTATTTTCAATATACAACAATATTTTGTATCAATTTTACTGGAGCCAAACAAAAAACATTCATAATGCAACATAAATGTTTTAAATTCATTTGCTGTAAATTTGTTATAGTTTTCGACGTTAAAATGGATTAAAATTTTTTTGTAGCAAATTAAAAACATAAAAAACGAATGCACATTTTAATTAACCGGATAACAATGTCTCTGTACATATAAATATATGTTTATGTAAAAAGGAGGAAATAAAAAGAAATAATGTTTTTAAAATAAATTGCAATAGAAAATAAACTTTTGCATTTGCATTTGACAAAGTCAATATTAATATTTTCCTATATATTATATATAACTTTGTCACAAGTAAGTATTACCTAAATTATAATTTAGTATTATCTAGTGTAGGGTAAGGTTGCGTAAGTCGTACCCCCTAACTTAAATTGCCTGTA
This sequence comes from Adinopsis sp. GC000173, assembly GCA_030264715.1. Classification (NCBI taxonomy): domain Eukaryota; kingdom Metazoa; phylum Arthropoda; class Insecta; order Coleoptera; family Staphylinidae; genus Adinopsis; species Adinopsis sp. GC000173. The sequence goes on along the minus strand of JARJDW010007667.1, from coordinate 4,973 downwards.
ATTTGAAGAATTAAAAAGTAAACACAAGTTTGTTGGTTCTATATAAAACTAAGGTATATAATGCTTCTATTTACTGTGAAGAACTGATAAAACTCATATGCATTTCTTTGTAATTTAGAATTTTCCAAAATTCTGAATCGGTAAAACTTAGGTACCTATACTCCTAAGTCGTACCGCAGCTTTCAATTAGGAGAAATAAAGTAGTGAAGCATATTTTTTATTATATTCTGTTTACATAACACCTATGTGGATTCAACCTGTCCAATCGCGGCATAAAATTTTGGTAATTAACGTCTAACATAATTGTAATTCTTATAATGTAACTTACTAAATTTTAGACATTAACGTACTGAAGATGAAGGTGTAAATACAATATGCAAGCAATTTCAAACGAAATTTGTGACAGATTTAACCATTTTGATAATTAGATTTAAAAAAAATGTACCTACCAACTCAATATGAGGGAGGTACGAACGAGTGAATATTATTAATATATCATTGTCACACGATATCTAATCAATATTTTACTTTGTTGTACAAGGCAAATAATGCTTAAATAAATGTATAATATACATGTAAAATGCAATATGCAATTATCTAGTTTCAATTAGCTGTGGAAGCTTACAAATACTCGATAAATATTATATGAAATCGTTAAAAATGAACTTTGTTGAATAAAATCTGTACACCCAGTGATAGGGCGACAAAACTTTAATATACGCTAAATGGGACTAAATTGGTTGAATTGACATTGTTTTTGGAAGTTTAAGCCTTATAGCTTCTTTAAAAATTGCGGAGGTACGACTTACTCAACCTTACCCTAAATATTGACAGAATATACAGCTAAAAAATTAATATAGTAACAATTTTATACACCTAAAAAATTATGCAATACCTTAAGATTCTCGTCTGTATCACAGCGCGAGAAAAACATTACACTCGCACGTTATTCAGCGTAAAACGACAAGAGAGCATCAACAGCAGTGGTAGAGTGTAGTGGGTATATAGGAGGGAAAGGGAGCGAAACGGCATCATCCGCCTATATGCTACTACTACTACTACGTTACACAAACACGTATACGTTCACATATGGAAATAAACAAATGAAAAATGTTTGCAAGTGAAAAATATATTATGCATCAACGTTTGAAACAAAGAATAAAATTGTTTGTAGATGGGTTGTATGCATACAAACAAAACACAAATATCTATTTTATATTTTTATTTCTTTATAAACATGTAAACAGCGCATAAAAATTTAATCTTTTGCAAATACCGGATTCGGTTTTATTTTCACGTTTTTTCATCATCGCGCCTACACACCCATTTAGATAAATCACACAATAATATTACACCATTTTTGGTGCAAATCGAATTATGCGCGTATACGTACAATGTAAACACATTTCTGATTAATTAAATTTAGCGTTAATTTAATAAATGTGATAATTATGATTTGCGAGGATTGACAATATTTATATATCTAATTTTCGTTAGCAAAATAATCAACAAAACACAATTTTCATAATGAAAATGGTGTATTTCTATATAAGAGATGTTACACCAGCATTTGATTGATTTTGATTTATTTATGGTATATTTATTAAGTTATTTTTTGTAATCAAAAAGGTAAGGTTTAATTGTAGTTTTAAACATATAAGTTTCTAGTGCAGGACATTATCAAAACTAAAAGCCCCAAAACAATTAATTTTTCTTCAATTATTGTCTAGATACTATTAAATTGGTTTTATATTAATTGGCAAGGTAAACTAAAATTTACAAATTAAAAAACAAAGTCTTGTTACTATTTTTTGTTTCTTGAATCGCTATTATTTAATCATTTAATGAAATTATTATTTGATAATTCTGGCAAAGTAAACTAAAACTTACAAAAACTCTAACAATTTGTTCACAATTTATGAAACAATCATCGAAAAAAACGAATTGTTTTTACGTTGCAGTTAAAGTACATACGCTTCGAAATTTAAATTTTCCAATCTATCCATTCTATAATCATATTTTGAAGATTTATCAAAAACTCTTTCAACATGTAGAAAATGTATGTTAAAAGCTAATAAAAAAGGCTGGCTTTCAGAAAAAGAAATTAAATTTTGTGATAAACTTTCCTTATACTATGCCCATTTCTTAAAAAGAAATCAATTATGAGCGCAAAATATAGTAGTAAAGTGCTGGCTGCCGAAAACGCAAACTTTTTTTTCGCCCTCCGGATTTTACAATAATTTACTGTCACATATTATTTACGCGTAGTATATTTGTTAAAATTTAATACCTCTCGTAACATTTTTTATCATTGCTGCATGCATATTACAAAACCATCTACGTTTATAATTTTTATAATCTACTGGCGAATATGAATTTGATTAAAAAATTGCAATGTAAAAATGCCGGCGCGTTTACATTTAAATGTAAATTTTAATATGCATCACAATTTAATCCGAATAAGCAACAACATATTAAATTTCAATGCGAATTAAATTGCTATACTTTTTATTAACTAAATGCAAACGTACCATTACCATTACATTACGTTTATTATTATTTAAACAGTGCGCGCACGCCCGCCATTGATTGTTTTGAAAATAAATAAACAACAGCGACAATAGCGTCTTAATCTTATTGTTTACAGCAAACATTTATTCGCCAATAATAAGATATTGAAGCAATAAATTTGACAAATATACAGATTGATTTATGCTTGTAATATTATTTTATACTCAATGTTAAAGCCATTGTTTACTTGAAGTCATATTTTAGGATTATGCGTCTATTTTATATATTACAGCGTGGTAAAATTAACGAAATATAATTTAGTCCGTCAATTACGTAATTAAATTAGAACATAGTTTAAAATACATTATTATTACCATTATTCTACTTTATTAAAAAAGAGCACTCGAGTTTGTGTATACGATAATAAAGCAAACAAAACATAAAGCGCCTTTTTTAATATTTGGATGGTGAAGGAAACATTGATCAATATTTACTCTAGTTTTAAATAAAATGAAATATTTCCGTAAATGCAAACATTTAACTTTAATTAAGGCCAATCAAGTTTATTTCTGACAGTTTTTAATAATGCATTTCAAACGAAAACGCGCTCAAATACAGCACCGACAAAAGTTTTATTCGAATAAATATACAGAGCATATTGCAAATTAATTAATATATTATATAAAAATCGATACTAATCTAAATATAGTGCACAACATTGCTGATTGTTTTTTCAAACATCCTGTATATGCAAATCGCTAATGATATCAGAAAAACTTTCTCACTGATGAAACAAAAATTATAATTTCAAAGCAATTCATTTCGCAAAAAGACAAATTTCTATATATATAGTAAAGAATTGCGGAAAAGTTTGTATCGAGTTTGTTTTTCCACTCGTAATTAAAGAAAAAAAAAACTAAATTCGATTATGATAACGCAAATAACAAGAAAAAAACGACGAGAAAAATATTATGCGATTGTTTATTTGAACAATTAACATTCTATTTCATTCGTCTATTCTAATTTAATTACATTGACGGACTAAATTAGGATAAAGGTGGGTAATGGCGATCGTCGGATAATGCCGCAACCTGATCTATCTTTTCTACCTTGCAAAGATGCTAACATATTGCAAAATCACGACAGTTCCTCAACAAGTAAATTAGCAGCTTTTACATATATTATTTTGCGTTTTTAGTCATAACTGATATTATTGTTAAGGATATGGGATTTCTTCATTTTCCTCTAATACGTGGAAATTGACCAGCGCATCCACCATAATACTTCCATTAATTTTTATACACAATTAATTATTAATGCATTACCTACCTACAATTGCTCCCAGCTTCTAGTTGGTTTAATTAATATTTGCACGTAAATATTTATTATTAATATACCCATAATTTAATAAAGGTTGCACATTGCACTTGAACTTGAGCTTGCTTGCCTACTACCTCGCATAAAAGTGTGCGGTACGTGATAATGCACCGTCATAAAAGGACAAATTCCGTGATGCGTTATGCATTATTAATGCACTGCAAAATTGCACAATTAATATATGACTTAATTAATTCTCATAATAAACATAAAAGAGCCAGTCGGTAATTTTTTATAACAATTTAATAAATATAACAATGCGCGCTTGACGTTGCGAGATGCACAAATGGAATAAAAGTGAGTAGGAGGAGAATAACTGGAAATTTATTATTAATTTACTGCAACATTTCAGCTAGTCTACGAAATTGTGACTTAATGCGTTTTAATTAATCCTAATTTTCACAAACATAAAAGCGTATACACATACCTACATAGTTGCGTGTATTGCAATTTAATAAATATTACATTGTGTGCATTAAAAAATCGCAAACTTTACCATGCGCACAATTTATTATTAATGTGCTGCAAAACTTAACAACTACAACATGACGTAATTAATTATTAGGCGCGGGCACAATGCCGAAATGAACCGTTTTTCGCGATGCGACGAAATAATTACTTTTTGTTACTGACATTATAATTATTATTATGGTATTTATTTTGCACGCACAATTACATTGTTTAGTAATCAACGCGCCCCGCACAATTTTATTATTTTATAACAGCGCGGCAACAATGTACTGCAGTTTGCTTATTTATGAATAAATTAGATAACATTATTGAAATTTTATGAATTTGTCACTACTATTTTATTATTAATATTAATATAATATTAGCACATAAAAATGCAATAAATTTTAATCGAATCTATGCGAAATGGGCATGCATATTTTAAATTTTATTCACTCCGAATTATCATTAAAATGTAAATTGTATTATTGAAATGGTAAATTGAAATAATTTGCAATAAAACAGAAATTTATATTTCATTCATATAGTGTTGCATTTTTTCCTCATTGCGGTCGCATAATTCGTTGGCGAAAAATGCAATTATACACAATTTATCGCTAAAACGATAAATATTT
>JARJDW010007646.1:0-11081 GCA_030264715.1 Adinopsis sp. GC000173 | reverse complement strand
TATTTTGAATCGATTAGCATTGGAATCATGTAAATATCTTTAAAAATGGGCGAGTTATTTAAAAAAAAAAATCTATTATTTTATTGCTGAAACTTATTGCTAACTTCACATCCGTAATATTATTATGTAATTTTCTCAATAATTTCTTCTCAGCAAAAAATAACGACATTCAAAGTTTCGGATTGATAGTAAAAAAACTACGTTGCATAAGGAATAATTTATATTTTTCCATGTATACCTTTGAATGAAACGCACTGTATATTATCTTTCAATTATTAATAAGCCAAGCAAGAAATCGTATTCTTGAAGTGATGCACAACTATTTTATAATTTAAATGCAAATAGAAAAGAGCTAATTGGTTTTTGCTTTTTTGCATGCAACTCAATTTGCAGATTCACCGAATCAAAAAAATGCGGCTCTTTATTTTCCAAACAGCATTTCAATTTGATTAATCAAGAACTAACGAGGCAAGATTCATATTTATTTATTTACATTTAATTCACGTGCCACTTCTTTTACTTTCAACCAAACCAATGCAAACATCTTGCGCGTATCGATTTTTCGCCGCAATTAATTTTAAAGCCGTACATGTTGTAGGCGTGCGAAATTCTACAAATTCAACACAACGAAAAAACGATTATGCAATGTTGAGATATTTCGTGTGTGTGTGTGTGTGTATACACATCTAATATATATATACACACATACAACATTCTCGGAAAATGTATTTTTGGAACAGGTAGCAGATTTAAGCCGGATTTTCTCCGAAATTGTGTAAAAGCAGGCATTATTTAGCGCTAAATTTCATTTCGCTAGATTGTTGCAGCAGCAGCAGCAGCAACGCGTTGTGAAATCGGCTAATGATAATTTTTATGTCAGTTTATTTTACGAGTTTTTTTTTTATTCATACAAGACAACCTTCAATATTGAATTTTTTTCAGCCAGACTGAGATAAAAACTTGCTGCAATAAATTCATTCAAATTACGTTTTAAGTTTTATAAATATTTATTGAGCAATTTGTCGTTATTCCAACTATGCACTTTATCGCTATCGATTGACATTTCTTGAGAAATTTATTAATCATTGTTGATTAGTTTGTGCTGGAATCATTTTTTTTTCTTTCGCATTATTCGCTCAGTTTTCTCAGTGGAATTTCGTGTGTGTATAAAAATTGCACTCATCGCATTTCTATCTTCGATGTTTCTTCTTAAATCGCTGAAGATTATTAATGAATTAACCTTGGCATTATTAATTAATTTTATTCATTCATTTTAAATGAATAAATCTATCAATAAATGGGCGCTAATTCTTGCAAAAAATTATATTCTGCTGAGAATTAATTTGCATGCGATTAAATAAAAAAACTGTATTTTCTACGTAGACAATATATAGTCGTGGTAAAAAATACAGTAAAACTTGTGTATTGGACGCGTTTGTTTTTGAAAAATTGTCCAACTTAGTAGTTTTTCAACTTATTCAGGGTTTCAAGTCTTTTTTAAGATAAATATATGATTATGTGTATATTTATTATTATTATTTAATTCGGAATTTGGCAGAATTTATTAATATAGCTGTGATAAATATAAACAAACAATGGTATTAATACGTTAGACTGGTTCGATTCTAAAATACTATAGACCGGTTCAACCCAAATGCTCCAGATTGAAGATTAGAGATTTACGAAGAAATACACAAATTGAACCTGTTTTTACTAGAAATCCACCATTTCATGTACTACACAAGAGTTGGTCATAAATGAGTAATCAAACAAAGTAATATAAAATTTGTTTTCGTAGAATCGTCTAACTTACAATTAGATATAATTTTTGTCATCCACCTTCAGGATAGACACAGGTTTCCAAGTTAGTGTAATGTAAATAGATGGGAATTTTATTCGTTCTAAGAAAAATCGTCCAAATTGACAATTTCCAATTTAATAAGGTTTGCAACTTCGCAGGTTTTACTGTACAGTAAAATTACTTAGCAGTTTTTCAACCTATTCAGGGTTGAAGTTTTTTTAGATGAAAACAAAAGTAAATATGTTTATTATTATTATTTAAGCGCTTCAGAAATAGAGAAAATTTATTAATATAGATGTGATATAAAATATGAACAAAAAATGTTATTAATGCGTTAGACTGGCTCGACTCTAGGATAATATAAACCTGTTCAAAAAAAGACCCAGATTAAGGGAAAGTTGGGTAATGTAGCTTTTTACATATTTTATGTGTTAGACCCTATCAGTTTTGCCATTTTTGCGCTTTTTTTGATTTTTTAATACTGAATAACAAGTATATTAATTGCTTTTTCATGTACATTAGTTGCATTTTATTCGTTATTTGTTATTTAAGCATAATAACCAATTATACTTAGGGGTACGGGATTCTCCCACTCAGCTCCAGAGATTTACGAAGAAATACACAAATTGAACCTTTTTTCACTAGAAATCCACCATTTCATGTACTACACAAGAGTTGGCCATAAATGAGTTATCAAACAAAGTAAAACCCATCTTACATTGGTCATACCTTTGCATATAAAATTTGGTTTTTGTCGAATCGTCATAATTTAGATAGGGATTTCATTCGTTCTCAGAAAAATCGTCCAAATTGACAGGTTTTACTGTATATTTTTTGAAGACGAATTCTTTCGTAATATCTGATGCTATACAGTTTACTTTGTTTCATTTTGTTTCAAAATCAATGCAATTTGTGCAACATTCAAATCAATTCCATTAATTATAATTTAATGCATTGTCGTTGTAATTTAGTTATTTGCATTTAGGTTCAGCATTCACTTGCAGCTTTTCCCAAACAACACTTTAATATCGATGATATATATCACTAGAATTCGTGTACTTTTGATTATTTTAGTTAATTATTCAATTTGAATTCAAACGTGAATTTTTCAAACTAATTTCATTTCATGAAACAAACACCATCTATTATAATATTATATTGTACTACTGTGTCCAAAAAGTAAGACCCATTTTTAATTTAATTCGCTTGGAATTATTATGATAAACATCCGTGACAATTTTCACGTCAAAACATTTGTTAGTTTATGTTTTAAGAAACAAGAAACGTTCAGTATGTTGCATAAAGTATTCAGGAGCCATGTTTTATCAAAACAGTTAACAGAAAGTCAACAATAAACAAAATATACTAGTTCGAAAAAAATTTGGTAGTATATTATATAGATTTATTCTATGAGTAAATAAATAAATAATTACTTGAAAATATATTATCGCTATTAGAATTAATATATAATTATGCAAATTAATCGAGAGTCCATCATTTATACATATTTATTGAGGTAATGCAATTATTTTAGTGGTATTTACCGCAAATATCCAATATTCGCCTCTTTGTGTGGCGTCAATTTGAATTGCTAAAATTAAACGATTTCGGAAACAAATAATTGCAAAAGAAAATCACATTTTCGAGCTTATTTTTTAACTACAAAATTTCTAATTTTCTGTTTTTCGTCTCACAAGAATAAAATTCTTCATTAAATTTCGCAATATCAATTTTATTTCATTCATCTATAATAGTTCCATTAAAAAATGTAGACAATGATTAAAAGAGCAATAAATTATATAAAAAACGCAAATAATAATTGTTCTTATGAGCTTAAAGCAGCAACTTATACAACAGCTTTTACAGTATACACCGTTTTAATCTAAGGTGCAGTGCACTATAATCTTAATTAAGTTTTTCTTTAGTTGCTTGGACCGATTCGCATTTCATAAACTATTTTTTATCACAATGCGAACACTTTTACATTCATATTTTTGGGATGTTTCCGACTTGGAGAATTTAAATAAGGGATGCATAGGACAGAACGTAATAAATTAGAACAAAAATCATTTATAAAAGCTAAATTTAATATTATTAAAGACCATATAAACATCTATCTAGTTATAAGGTGACACAGAGAAATACATCAATTTTTATATTGTCCGAATACATTTTAGTGTTTTAAATTCAAAAATGAATTTGAGGGTGTGTCTAAATACCTGCTGCGCCATTCAGATGAAATTTTCACATCGGGTGTAGTTGAAATGCTTTATCATAGATACGTTAATTATTAATTTTACCTAAATTTAATTAAAATATTTATGGTATATTCAAAATTCTGGGTATCCCGGATTTAAACAAACATTGAACAAAGAGTAATACATCAATGCAGCTAAAATTTTGTTACACTAGGGCTTCGAACAGGAACCAGAAAGAGAACCGAAAACCGAAAAAAAAGTTATTTTGTCTGAAACTAAACGATTTTGCAACTAATCAAATTGAAATAATATCTATTATACAAATTAGGATTATCGCCTATAAGTGAACAGCTGACCAATTGATTATTTTGAATGATATGCATTTGAAGCACTATCACTTTCAATTAATAAAATTACAAATAAAACAGATTTGAATTTTCAGCTAAATTAACACCTGGACAATTCGCCAATAATCCTTTTGTGTGTAATTTCCATTGTTTAAAGGCGAAAAATTTGTAAATAAATTTTATCGTGAAATAAAAACCGAAAAAAAATCATGAAAGGAATACCGAAAACCGGAACAAACAAATAACCAGGATTAAAATCATTTGATTTAAATCGCATTGATTTCTAAAAAAAAAATCGGAATTTTTTCCAACCCTGCAAATAACTGTTCGAAGCCCTGATTAATAATACTGCCTCATTCAAAATAACGTCACATATAAAAAAAGCTGAATTAATATTAATATATTTATAAGATAGACTAATATTTATTTTTTATTTATATTATTGATTATTAAAAATGTAAACGATAAAGAGACTAGAATGTCAATAATTTTTAAGATATGAATCAAATATATTTAAATAAAATTAGAGAAAAATGAAAGCAATAATAGCATGAAACATTGTTGAAATATGTTATTCGTTTTTTGTTAATAATAATAAAAAACGAAACGTTGTAAAACAGTATGCATTTATACATTTTTCGTTGGAATTTAAATATTTATTGTTTGCTAAAATGCATAAAAAATCAATATTTCAACTAAAAAATTACTCATCGCAGACATAATAAAAAATGTACTAAAATATAAATTGGATATTTGTTTAAAAACTATGGAATATATTTGAAAAAATATTAAAATATTGTTTATTTGTTAGTAATAAAGTTCGAAATATTACTAAGTTAATAATAATTTCATGTTTCAGTTAAAATAAATTTAAAAAATTAATATTTTAATCAAAATATATGTAAAATAATAATATTTTTAATAAAATATATTTAAAATATTTAATTAAAAGGTAAGAAATAAATTTCGTGCGTAAAATGAGAATAAAAAGCGTAAAAATACAAGTTAGTAACATTCAAATTCGGGCAATTGGCGCGTTTTTTACAGCGCCACCGTTGGCGCATTTAAATGTCAATACGACACGCCCGTAGTATTTATTGATGCCATCTCTATCGTTAAACGAGGATGCAAAACTAAAACCATCATCCTGTGACGTCATTGCACACGCCGACTGGTGGGGACGAAGTGACGTTAGAACTGAGACAACCATCTTGATACTCAGAAACGAATGTGATTCTCGAGCTCGTACGCGTACAGTGTGCAGTGCTTTCTCAATACACACAAAAAATTTCATTTCTTTTCCACATTTTGTGGACCGAACGGAATACATTCAAATTCCATTTTCAATGTGTATGGCTAGTGTGGTAAGTGTGCACTTTTTCTACAATTTAAATGCCGCAGCAATTTTTCGCGTTATATAACTTTCCATTAATAATTCGCTTTTTAGTGAAATGAGCGATTTTTTTCCAACATTTTATTCGGCTGGCGAATTTCTACGTGCTCTATTCTATTTTATATACATATTCTGCATTTATACAATCAGAGCGCCTTTCTACTTTTCGCTAAATTAAATCCCAACTCGATCCGAGAGTCTAAATCCAAATCTAAATTCATTCATTCCCCACACACACTCACACACACATTACATATTATTGTAAGTACATACACACATCCACACATACACTTATATCACTCTCCTCTATAATACATATAATATTATAGAGAGGAGAGAAAAAAAAGCAATAAAATAATTTTATTAAATCATCGCACAAGTGCTAAGCAGCGTTACAAAATTCATAAAATGCGTTTGTTCGCTGCAAATAAAACTCATTCAAGCACTGCGAACTCTTACAAATAACAACACAACAACATCAGCAACAACAAGAACACAATGATTTTTAATAAAATGTATGAATAGCATCTCTATCGTTTGCATTTTCACATACATACATATTATGATGATGATAAAATGTTTGAGCGAGTGCCGTGTGTATCGTCGACCGATGATTTTGCCTTTGTATTGCATTGTCGAAGAGATAGTGGCTTTCACTACTCGGTAAACACTCAAATTTGAGTTCCAACCCCGCCCAAAAAAGCGATTTTGCTTAGAAAATCGGCTGGTTGCGATCGGCGGGATGATGGGATGATGTTGAAATCGGCAAGCCAAATGTCTTGGCATCGGTGCAAAATAATACTACGCTGTATGATAATTTTATTTTCTGTTGACCCAAACAGATCGACATTCGAGAAAAAAAACACGCCTGCAAAAATTCACAAGCACAACCAGTTTCAAATTCGAATTTCCACTTGGAAATGTACATGTAAGTCGCCCAACCAACCAACAACCAACCAACCGCTGAATTATTTAAATGAAAACAATATCGAATCGGTCGGTATGTAGAATCGTTAGGAAATTAGGGGTTCAATGACATTGGGAATAAATGCCCTTTCTATTGTCTCTCTTTCCCTCGCTCCCTGATGTTGTGTCGTTCTCGTTGTTGTCGTCTATACACTATACACATTTACGATTTATTGTATAAAACAACAAACATTTTCATATGCACCGCGCGCATTGTTTTCTTATTTCATTTGCACTTTTATCAACACTATTCATCTATTAATTGTTGAACAATAAAAATTATGTTACATTTTCAATTGTATAGCAATACATCTCTACATATGTATAAAAATAATAATAATCTCGCTTAATCACCAAATCGATACTAAGGATGAAATTGATTAAAATTGCTATCCGGCATTAAATTTCAATACCAGCCAATGTTATACTATAGTTCAATTCTACCAAAATGTTTATTAATCAATTATTGTTTACAGTATATATTCGATATTCTACAAATTTGCAAAAATCCCATTGATTAACAAAAATTAATTGCAATTGTGTTTATTATATTATAAATTATTAAGAAAAATATTTTTTAATCAATTATTATTTCGTATGCTTTAATAGCTGCTATTTATAATAGCATTATTGTACGTAAGTACCTAAAAATTTGCAAAAAAATCACTATCGACTCTTTTTTTTAAATTTTGTTTCTAAAATTACACATACAAATCTAATAAATAATTAATTGAATAAGTATTTGTTACAAATATGGTTAATTTGTGTCTACTTCTATATATTTCATTAAAATTCTTATGAAGTTATTTAAAATTATATTTTTTATCAGTTATCACTTGAGGAAATTTGCAAAAACTTCGTTACTAATGTCTTCATAAATTTTGTTTGTGACATCTGCAAAAATCTCATATTTAGTATCTTTAAGTTTTGATTAACAATAATTAATTTAATGGTTATTTGTTATAAATACACCTCTATATGTATATTTTACTAAATTACTATGAAATTATTTAAAAATATTTTTTAACAATTTATATTGTAAAATATATGGCAAAAATTTAATTAATGTTGATGAAATTGATTAACAGACACTTACTTAGCAATTATTTGTTATAAAAATGACTAAATTTGCGCCTACTCCCATATATCTTATTAAAATTCTAATGAAATTTTTTTAAAAAGTATTTATTAATCAATTATTTCGTATATTTTGCACAAAATGTCATTATTTATAAGTTCTGGTTTAGCAGCTATTAATTATAAATTGTATTTAACAAAAAAACAGTTTTTACGGCAGCAATTTATAATTATTACGTGATTGTATGTGCAAAATAAATAAAAATTTAATTACCAAATTCATCTTTAAAATTTGTTTATAAAATTGATTAACAAACAGTCACTTAGCAACGATTAATTAACGAATATTCGTTGTAAATATACCTAAATTCAGTTCAATTTATTATAACTTTTATGAAATTATTATGATATTGGGATTAATTATTACATTTCATGGAATTAATTAAATAATTGGTATACGTAATTCCTAGTAAAGCAAATCTGATTTGGTTACCATTAAATGCAATTATTTTGCTGGCAAAACTCATTGCAAATAATAATTAATATGTTTAAATAAATAATAATAATATATTTACCAAATAGATGAAGTTATCTAAGCAACGTAGTTGATAAAACGTTGTAAAATAATAATGTTATTTATAAAGTGCAAGTTGAAAAGGAATGAATAGGTATTTAATCTTGAAAATTTACCGCACTAAATCATTTTCTTATCAAATAGACGTAGAATTTTAGGCGCTGTTTATTATACACTTGAATGCAAAAATGTGCTTTTTATCATGGCTGTGTTTAATGGTTAAATTAATCATTATTTGTTAAGGTGTACATTTTAAATAACAAACATTGCATTTAATTTATTTGCAAATTACGACGATAAGCCTTTAGAATAATAATCTTTTAGACAACAACAATGACAAGCAGCTAATGTTTGATTACGAATTTTAAATTAATCTCATTGTTGCTTAAACTGCCATAATGAATACTTTATCGCTATTTGGTGCATAAAGTAGACGTAATGAGTAACACTACATATGTATCAGATTGTTTTAATTACATATGAAATAGTCGCAAAAATATTTCGTTCTAGTTTCGAAAAATATCAATATTGACAATTGATAGTATAAGAAAAAATATTTAATTATGGATCAAATCGCCGTTAATCGCTTTGTAAATTTTAAACAAAATCGCTGCCATTTCAACTGTAAACATTGCTTTTAATAACAAACTTTGCTAAAGTAATAAAAATTCGGCGACGACAGGGAATTACATAATCGATGATGATGAAAAAAATATCGATTGAAAAATTGTTAAAAGGCTTTGCGTTTGTTGTGCGTGCAAACTGCAAACGGATTAATATCTATATATATATATATATATATATATTAAAAAAAAAACTAAGCAATTAAAGTATTAAGCAGCTTTTTAGTTTTAATCCCCATCTATTTCACCGCAATTTAAATCAAAATCCAATTAACAACGGCGCTAAAAAGCGATTTCTCTTACAAACAATATTTTTTTATTTATCATTTTTCATTATCACGAATAGAAATCAATCAAACATTAATTCTATTCAATTTAATTCGATTATAACAATTTTGTAACGAGCTAAATTCAAATCAATTAAGCTTCAACTAGAAATTAATTATTTCGCTTCGGCTCATTAACACGCTTATTTTTGAAGCGTCCATCATTACAATAATAATAACGGTTCGCTTAATCAAATTCCAAAACGCTAATCGACGTCCAATTCCGCACATTATCAAACAGAAAGTGAAATTACTAATTAAACTATGCTAGTACAACATAAAAATGATTTTATTAGTTAATAAAATTAGGTTAGAAGTTTATAGTTTTTTAGATAAGCAAGAATGCTTACTAAAATCATTTTATTTGTTGCAATAAACTCGAAAATATTTACTATGACCACTAAAATTTGCGATTATGTTTTTATTGAGTTATTGGGGGATAAAAATCGAACGAATTCTCCTCGTCTGGTCTGGTCTGGTCGGGTCTGCACTGTTCCCGTCTCCCATCTCCCGTCTCGGCTCGTCTGGTTCATGGTTATTTGTAAATTGTTTTCGATGAGTAATGTTTGTTAAAGTTGCTATTATTTATGTTGAAAATTAAGCAGAAATATTACTCATTTTCAATGGAATGTCAAATATTTATCGTTCCTATTGAAAATTGGTAATTGTTTGAATTAATGACAAAATTGTTTGTTGAAAATCATAGAAATTTTAATTAAAATATAAATTTCATTCAAATATTTTGATATACTTATTGCAGTATTAAAGAATCTAATAATCATGTTTATACAAATAAATATTTACCTCGCTCGTATTTATTCGTGCAATATTTAATTGGAATTTGTTCAGTATTTAAATTAAATGTTGAGTAAAAAATAATTAAATTTGTGTACTATCCCATTTTATTTTCGTTCAGTTTTGCGTCCCCAATTATATTAAATTAAAATTGATTCAACATTTTGTGACAATTTGCACAGCATTATTATGTATTATCAATTTTATCATTTAATGAAAACATTATAATTCTAGTAAAACTTGGATGTTTCAATAGCATTTCATTGTATATGCGCAGATGTTCCGCATTTATCGGTAATCATTTATTGCACTATTTATCTAAACTAGTAGTTTTATTGCATGTATTATCAAACGCGTGTCAAAGGGAAAATTCCAGGAATTGCAATTTTCGAGAATTGTGCATACCTTAATTTTGACGGTTTACACTGTTTAAATGCAAATTTATTATTTGCCGATGAGGTTTCTATATATATATCCAGATTTGTCATTAGTCCTAAAATCATTACTAACTCGTAACAAACTTTATATGCAGTCCTTTGGCCTTGGCTTTGAAAATGCATAAATTCAGCGTTGTAATAATGTACTTTCATTGAATAATAGTATCCTAAATATGATAAAAGGAGGATTTCCAGGGAATGCAAAATTTCAAGACACGTGCGTACCTGAATTTTGACAGTTGAACTGCTTAGACAATATGCAAATTTATTATTTATGTTCATGGATTAGTTTCAGGTACCCAAAATTTTAGTCCGTCTCTTTGACATGCGTTCAATAGTACTAGTTTTACTATTAACTGACTTAAAAAACAAAGAATTATATTAAAAATTTAAGGACACCCTCAGTAATTACTATCAATTGCTTAGAACAGTGTTTCTCAATCTTTTTACTATCGCGGCACATTTTTTAAAGTACAGAAATTTCGCGGCACACATGCTAAATTTTTATGAAAAAATAAGAAAAACACATTAATTTTAACAACCT
>JARJDW010007643.1:0-17546 GCA_030264715.1 Adinopsis sp. GC000173 | reverse complement strand
ATGAAATATTACATAAAAATCAATGATTTGGGCCGGTTTGGCATTGAATGTTGAGGTTAACATTATTTGCATATTTCATCAAATTTTCTCTTCAAACATATGAATATGAATAAAAAATTCTTTGCTGATTGAATATATTCAGTAATACGGGAAAATTAAAGGGTGAAATAAATAAAAGTTCCAGAAATATCGACATTTATTGCAATTTTTTTCAAAACGTGTAATTTTAAGAGTTCTAGAAGTACATTTTTCGCTGGATGAAGCAATAATTGAACATTTCTAGTGTAATTAACATCAAAAATTTTCTTCAAACATGAATTTATTACGGTGTGTAATCTATTATCTGTACCTATATCTGGGCCGGTTTGGCATTGAATGTTGAGGTTAACATTTGCATTTTTCATCAAATTTTTTCTTCAAACATATGAATAGGAATAAAAACGATTGGCTGATTGAAAATATTCAGCAGGACGCGAAAATTAAAGGGTGAAATAAATATCGACATTTATTGCAATTTTTTTTCAAAACGTGTAATTTAAAAAGTTCTATAAGTACATTTTTCACTGGAAGGAGCAACAATTGAACATTTCTAGTGTAATTCACATCCAAAATTTTCTTCAAACATGAATTTATTACGGTGTGTAATCTATTATCTGTAACTATGTATATTTTATTGCATTTCGACCGATCTTCCTAAAAAATCTTCTCTTCAAACATGAATAGAAAACAATTTGCTGATTGAAGATATTGCGCAACATACAGAAATTGAGGGATGACATCATAATTTTCGCTATTTTCAGCAACATTTTTAATGTAATTTACTTAAAAACTATTCTTCAAACATGAATGCAATTTATTTTGGTTAGCCAATATTACGATAATTATATAGACGTTATTTTTACCTACGTTCATTTGGCAAACCAGTTTCTAATGCTCTTCATTCTCAGTATCAAAAATGGTTATAAGTTATATCCCTCATTAGTTATTCACCGCAACAACCATTTTAGAAATTTCCTCAAGATGTAACCGGGCAACAAAACTGTTACGAAAAGTACCTACACATAAATTGCCACCTTATATTTCTAATTCGACCCTTGGGGGCTGATTTAGACAGCTTTGGGAATGATGAGTCTATCCATACATTATACGTTTTGGGGAAAACTGAAAACATTTTATTAGATTATTGTCGCTTTGAAATATTTTCTTGCACTAAATCAATATATTCATTTTTGGCCATTAAATATAATAACATAAAATATGTATTTTATTCTATTTATATAAGTAATTGTATAAACAATTAGTTATAAACAAAACATATTTGACGCAAGGTAGGGGATCTACATGAAATACTAAACACTGTTAGGTGAACTACTTGTCAAAAATATTTGGGCATTTCTGGCATAGAATTTTCCCTTTAAACATAAATATAATGACTTGCTGAAAGGAAATATGTATTTGGCAACACGCAATTTTTTCTGAATTATAGGTTGTAGCAATAATAATCGAATGACTTTTAACAAATTGAAGCCCACAAAAATGTGTTCTAGAAGCAAATCTTTCACATCATTTGGGGGAACTTATCTCATTTTCACCGAAAGCAGTACATAAGAATACATTTTTATTTAAAAAATAAATAAAATATTAAACATTTTCTCAATTATTAAAAAAATATAGCTAATATATAAAATTAGTTAACTAATTTTTAAATAAAACATTTTGAAAATGTATCGCATTTCTTTCTGGCCTTGGGAATATTGCTATACCACCTTTTTTATCGTTCTCGCTACCATTCCTGTTCCACTACTTGAATAAGTTAAATTATTTTCGGCAGTATTGCGGTAAGTGTTATTACACCTTCTCTAATGTGTAAAAACTTTGCCAACTTATTACTGAAACAGGCTATAATCTAAATTTTTTATGCAATTTATGACTTGTTTTTAGCAAATTCGCATCCAAATTGTTAGATGTGAAAATAATTTAAGCTTTACTCATTAATGAAGGCAAAGAAAACTTTACTACACGCAATTTTCATCAAGGCAAATTGTAATTTAACGATTTCTAATTTATCACACCTTTCACTGTATGCAAATTTTGTGCATTCTCGCTCAAAATACCTAAATGGGGCAGTAATTGAACGTTTTTTTTTGCAATAATTATCAAATTTTGTCCTATTCGAGCAAAGTCTTAGTTAAAACTGCAAGATATAACTACAATCTAAGAAAGTCAAGAAATTGTCTTCTATAAATGATTTTTATCAATCAACATTTAACTCAAAGCTGAGAAATCTTTACTAAAATTCATTTTCATCAAATTTTCGTTAAAAATAGTAATCTATTGATTTTTTGTTTAACAAAGATGAAAATCTTTCACTGCATGCAAGTTTCTAACTAAAAATAGTAAGACAAACCAATAATTAACGAAAAAGCTATGAAAATTGCGTTGAAATTTTGCATTTCATAGAAAGCAACAATAATCTTAACAATTTTTGGTGAAAGAAAGCTAAGAAAATCTCATTAAACTCGAGTATCATTAAATTTTTCATCAGAATACTAATTAAACGTTTTCTTAAAGACAAAGATGAAAATCTTTGACTGCTTGTAAATTATTCTCTCAAAATAACAAGACAGGCTAATATATATTAAAATTCTTAGTCAAAATTACAAGCAAGAAGAATATTCCAACAATTTTTGTATCAAATTTTCGTTAAGAATAGTAATTTAACGATTTTTACTTTAACAAAGATGAAAATCTCTCACTGCATGCAAGTTTCTAGCTAAAATTCGTAAAATAGGCCAATAATCAACGTATTTCAGTTAAATATTTTTTTTATATTAAATTTTGATTTAAAATTGCAAATTAAAACAGTAATCTAAAGATTTTTGGTTGAAACTCTTAATAATTTTGAATGAAATCAAAATTGTCTTTAAATTTTGCAATTTGGGCGATTTCATAGAAAGCGACAATAATCTTAACAATTTTTGGCGAAAGAAAGCTGAGAAAATTTCACTAAACTCGATTATCATCAAATTTCCGTTCAAAATAATAATTTTCTAACTATTTTTGGTGAAAGAAAGTTTGAAATCTTAATAATCTTAACAATTTTTTATGAAAAAAAAAGCTGAACAATTTTCACAGCACGTCATTCTTTTACAATTCTGGTTAAAAATAGTCATTCAACGATGGAAATCTTTCACTGCTTGTAATTTTCTAACTAAAAATACTAGACCAATAATTAACAATTCTTAATTAATACGTTTTGTTTATATAAAATTCTTACTGCAAATTGCAAGTTATTGCATAATATTCCAACGATTTTTGCAGAATAAATAGCTTGTAATCTAATTAATCTAATAATATTTAATACAAAATTGCCTTGAAATATTCTGCATTTTGTGCGATTTTATTGTCGATGGATGTTTGCCGGCGTGCTTGACAACGCGAGCAATGCAAACAAATGGAAATTTGCATAGACATAAATACCAGCGAAGCCTGAAACGCTAAACAATGGGAGGAAAAATGTTTCCCTACCGAAAACAAAGATGTATCAATTATTAATAAAAATGATTATCTAGTCGGATATTAAATAGAGGGATGCTATTCAACCTCGTTTTCCATTTAGTTCGCATCAATTATGCACGATAAACAAAATTTTTCATGGCGCAATCGACGAATCTCATTATTTATTCAAAAAAAACGCCACACACCCATTGAGGTAAGAATCGTGTGATCAATGATTCATGGAACGATAAAAATATATTAGAGATGGATGCGTACGCGAAAAAAAGCGCCGTCGTCTGTCGCCATGGTAGCCCTACGATCAACACATCGGTGGCCGCTGTTGCTGCTGTCAGCAGCACATAGCGTTGATAATTATTTGCCACTATGCGCTGCGCTATATACAATTTGCAAATCGCATCGATTCATAATAATGCGATGGTTTTTAAGTAATTCAGGCCAATGTGTATGTTTTTCTTGGATTTTACTTCGGGCAGCAGCGGGGTGGACGTTGTTATCAGCAAACGATCTAACCGCTATAGCGTGTGTGCGTTTATTCCACGGTTAGATTTATGGCGTTTCGAGGGAAAACTGGAGCGGTGACGTAATGTCCTTATACCTTAAAATGAAATTTATGCGAAATTAGAACACACATTTTAGACGGGCGATTTGTTCATAAACATGACAGGGCGATAATCAACGATAGAAATCGCAGATTTTCGTCTAATTTACACCAAGCGCCCTCAGGTTTTAGTCTTACCTTGAGATGTTTAGATTAGCAATATCGTTTTCTTACAAAAAATGGGAACATTCAATATATAATCACAAAATTTACGTTAAAAGGGTGCAACAAGCAGTCAGCAATGGCCCTTGCTTAACTAAACGCAATATAATAACATCATGGAGGTCTAGAACGAAAATTATGTCGCAAAAAGTTTCTTGAGTATAAACGGTGCATTCATATAAATGTTTTTAATGTTTTTTATGTTACTAATTGAAATGTGAGCTTAGATTTGTAATTTTTGAGACAAAACGCTGAAGAGGTTATGTAATTATTATTATTATGCAAAATTAGAACAAAAGTATCAGATTTTAGACGGGCGATTTATTCATAAACATGACAGGTCGCTAATCAACGATGGAAATCATACATTTTCGGCTAATTTACACCAATCGCCCTCAGGTTTTAGTCTTACCTTGAGATGTTTAGATTAGAAATATCGCTCTCTTACGAAAAATGGGAATATTCAACATAAAATCACAAAATTTACGTTAAAAGGGTGCAACAAGCAGTCAACAATGGCTTTTGCTTAACTCAACGCAATATAAAAATATCATGGAGGTCTAGAACGAAAACTATTGTCGCAAAAAGTCTCTTGAGTATATAAATGTTTTTTTATGTCACCAATTAAAATATGAGCTTAGATTTGTATTTTTTGAGACGAAACGGTGAAAAGCTAATTTAATTATAATATTATTATGCGAAATTAGAACAATAGTATGTGATTCTAGAGGGACGATTTGTTCATAAACATAACAGGCCGCTAATCAACGATAGAAATCATACATTTTCGTCTAATTTACACTGAGTTTTAGTCTTGCCTTGAGCTGTAAAGATTAGAAATATCGTTTTCTTACGAAAAATGGGAACATTCGACATATAACCATATTTTAAACAAAAATTTACGTCAATAACGCTTAACCCAAAGCAATATCATGGTGGTATTGCCTCAAAAGCTTCATGATTCAATGTTTTTACACATATCTCCCGATTTACGCTGCACTTTTTTACACGTTTTTTTGGAAATTATTTACCACATTAAAAAACTGCACATTGAGAATAATTTTTAATTAATGTATCCGATGACAAACTTTATTTATATAATAGATCAGATTATATTTCCTGTAACCGATATATGTAACTACGACTTAAAATTTAAAATGTTTATGGGAGATTAATTTTGACGATACAGCAGAATTCCCAATTTTATATGCGAAACTGATACTAGACAACGAATTGTGGTGTAACAAATCCACGATTTTAATTAATTTGCACTACTCGCCTCCAAATTCTAGTCTTACCTTGCGAAATTGAGCTTAGGTTTATCGCATTCTTAGTAAAACTGCTTCTCGATGGATAATGTTGCAGATTTTCATCATGTTGCTAATTTTGGAGGCGGCAAGCTAACTGCTATTTTCAAAATCTTGAGGGATGATGTAAATATTATACCTGAAAACAAAAATTTAATTAATATTAATCCACTTTGATTGAATTTGTTTGCATTGCTAAAAATTTCACTTTTTATACCTAAATTAAAGTCTTTATTTGAGTAAATTTTCATCAATCGTTAGAAGAAAGTGACAAATCGACAATTCAATTAAATCAAAGACAAAAAAATATATAATTTGTACTAATCTAGTCTTATCTTGGCATTTTGAGTTTAGAATTTTCACTTTCTAAAGAGAAATTCACGGCGATGATTTAAATCAGTGATAGTTAACCTGGTCCCTAATGTCCACTGGTAAGCTACTAAGTTTTTATGATTCTGGCAAGGTCTTGGTTGACTCACCAGTATTAGGAGCCTTCTACACTTAATTATTTTTATAAGATTGATAAAGAAGAAATTTTTACCATTACTATTTTAAATTTTTATGTTTGTATTAAACTTTACTTTGATGCAAAATCTCTATAAACAGCTAACGTTTGCATTTTCGTGCGCTTTTTGCTTTAATGCTTTACTCAGGAACCCATCTGAAGCGAATATTTGCGACTAGGTGCCATTTACTGAAAGACTACTAGGCGATGGCAAAATATTGTAGCTCGAAAAGGCACATAAATTGGGATTGGGCATAAAAAAAATGACAATCCGTGAATTAAATGTAGATTTTTTATAATATTAGTCTAAGAAACTGCTTTTAGACAGCTAATTATATTGATTTACATCTATTTTTGGGGTGGACTTAAATATATAACTAGTTGGTCAAAACCTGGACAATGACGGAAATATTGCACCTGAAAATAAATATTTAGTTAATATTAATTCACATTCATTGAATTTGTTTGCATCGCTAAAATTAGCACATTTTAACCCTAAATTAGAGTCATCATTAAGTGAGCAAGCAAAAAGTGTGATGTTTTTCATCGTGCCAATTGTATTTTCCAAGCACGTAACCTTCTTCCTAGCATTGCTGATTAGGCCGCAACGCAATTAATGACATGATAATAATGGTGAGTGAGGTTATGTGCTCAAATATGTGAATAACGTAACGTTTGAGTGATTCGGGAAAAGCTGACGAACCGGAACGATGATGAATCGTGGCCGGTACTTTCTCCACGCTTCCTGTCAAAGGCGGCATGTACAATACTATATACACATCGATGGAGGGCATTGAATTTTTGCGTGGTGGCTTGTACTTAACGCATAAATTGCCTGAAAATTCCACGTAAATATAAATAAAATCGGTGGGGTGCGTTTAGCGAATTTTCGCGAAACGGGACGATAATTACGTTTTATATTTTCGAATTAAATAAAAAAAATATTGTAGTAATATTAAATGGTAATATTCACGTTGCGTGCTTGGAGGACCGTAACGGAAGTTCCGGTTGCAAATCACAATTTCGAATCTATGAAAAATTCTAAAATACAATGAAAATAAAAGAATGGAAAGGAAGAAAATCGTTAATTGAATTAATTGCATTCGAAAACAAAAAAATAAAAACGACAAGAACCCCATTTTTTTGAATCGATCCGATGTTGTGCAATCCACGAAAATGACATTAAAATGCAATTTGGGTTGCCCAAAATTGGGTTAATATTTTTCGACAATACAATACAATACACGTACATGCGTTTTTGAATAAATATGCGATAACGCAATGCGGCGTTCTGTTGCAGTTTTGTAAAGCGCTAATTTCCGCATTAAATTATTTAATCTGCAGCGTAATTGCATTGTAGATGGCTCTGATACACGCAATTTTCATGCATGCGGAATTACATAATTAGCATTTTAAACATCATTATCACGTTTTTTTAAATACTGCCACTGAAAATCGTTTATGTAAATTTTGTCATTGAAATCCTAAAAATTGCAACATTTTGACATTCAATAGATTTATGGCCCTTGATGATAGTACAATAGTAATGACTTTGCTGTAATACTAACCATAATTGGTTGCCTTTCATAGATAGACATCATCACATTATTGGTTTATTTATCCAATTCCTGGGCTATCATGTGGCATTGATATCCTAAAAATTGCAACATTTTAACATTTAATAGATTTATGACCCTTGATAATAAATGGCTTTGATGTAATACTAACCATAATTGGTTGTCTATCATAGATCAACAACCATGGCATCATCACATCATTGGTTTATCCTATTCCTGAGCTATCTATGTGGCGTGCTTGGACAAATGCATGACTGTTCCCGCTTCGAGTACGATCGCTGCGTGAAATTGGCGGATCCTCTAATCAAGGAGGCGCATCTCGTCTTCCCCGACAACATGGACGACATCGATATGGTGTGTCGCACGTGGAACAAGTTCGTCGATTGCTTGAAACGGTATACCGATAAGTGTTTCACGGATCAGCAGCGACGGCAGTTCAACAAGGCGGTGGAGAATCCGATCGAGTCCGTCCATCAAATGTGCATGCAACCGCAATACCAAAAAGGTGCACTTGTTGTACAAACAACCTAAAAATCATATGCATTGAAATTGATTTGATTGCAGAGTACTTGCAGTACGCACCTTGTATTAAAAATACGATTACTGAACGACAACACTGCGGGCAGAGTTACAATTTGCTTGTTGAACAGGTCGCACAGGGTGAAATTATCTCGAAGGCAACACTTTGCTGGTAAGAAACAAAAACAAACAATTAAATAACACCTCATTGGTTCAAATTCGCACATGATTAATTCACTATACGCCATCTAACGTTAAATCGTTAGTTTAGTTATTCATTCGTAGATGGCGCTTACATATTTAAAATTGTTTAAAATATGACATTTTAATTTTGCAGCTCGCATGATCGTTTCAAACAGTGTGTACAGAAAGAAACGCGTAAATTATGCGATCGTGGCGTGCAAAATGGGCCGGCCAGTCAATTTTCCAGCCAGATACTAGACAAGGCATTGAGTTTTCTGCAGGATCAGTGCTTTAACTACATGTAAATACATAAACATATATATAATTTTATATTAAAACAATACTTTCTTGTAGTCCAAACTCTGGAGATTGTTCAAACTATGACTTTGAGCAACCGACATTACCAAGCTCAGCCCCTAGTGAGGTGTATCCATGGAGTACAATTCATGAAAACAACATCGTCGCCAAGGAGATTCCTCAGGCGAAAATAGCACCACCAACAACGTGGTTACCGTCATCATCAATCACACCATCAAATACATATCCTACAGAAACTGTATGCTGCATTATTAAATGCCAAAAACATGTATTGATTGCGTAATTTTTAGGACGCTTCATCATCCACTCAGTTTTTGGGATCGAGAACAAGGCCTGCTTCTTACGGACGCTCAAATACATGGAGCGATAATACAAATCCGGAACAATCATCCACAATTACGACAAAACCAGATTGGGCTACAATTTCGAGTTGGAACGTTGTTAATCATAACTCGCCAAGTATGCAACACACAATACGATAATAATGTTATATAAATTGCATATGATTGTTATAGGTACGGATGCTAATAATAACAACGATAATAATCGTGTGTTTAGCACGCAAGGAACCGAAACATGGTATCCAGCTGCTGGTAATCAATTGAGTAATGAAGTGGACGAACCGAATCAGCAAGGATTATCTCAATCTACACAAAGTCGTAATAATGCAGCAGCTATCACGGCGAGTTTGAACCTTCTGTGGATTAATCTAATCATAGCGATAATTTATTTTTAATTAATTAGGATAGACAATTAATTTACCGCTTGCACTAGTCATTAATTACATTAAATTAATAAATAAAGCGATGCAATTTTAAATACATACAATTAAAATCGCATCGACTCGTAGCTGACAGTACCTGTCAAAAGTGCAAAAAAAATCATGTAATAAAGCTTTATATATCAATTTTATATTATATCAGACAAAACTTAATAGATGTGAAAATATTTTGATGTAATTTATATATATATTATTAAATAAAAACCGTATTAGAAAGTTGTTTTCACTTATTAATGGCAAACGCACAAAAATTGACAGCGAGAAAGTTCTACCTCGAATCCATAGATTCACGAAATTGCTGTTGCATTACGCAATATATGCGAGCGCGGCCAGTTCGTTAACACGACCACAAACAATAAGTAAACAGGAGAAATGAATCGTCAATTAAGTGTGCAAACAACAAAAATGTTTATGAACGATGAATTTATTTATTTGACTATAAATGACCTTCAAATGACATTCGAGCATTTAAAATTTCCACGAAAAAATACATAAACATATACATAGTGCGATCGAGCGTATCGTTTTAATTACGTTTTAAATGCACTCGTATCGTTAATTGAATTTATGTAATTTTTTTTTCTAATTAATTGGATGTGTGTTTAGTGGTGTATTTTCGTGCGGTTGGTAGCGACGTACGTCAAACGCGAACTAACCATACGCATACGACGTTCACTCACAGCTGATAGGAGTCGAAAAGCGGAGTGGAAGCAAAATTTACGTTTTAGATACAAATAGAATACGAAAATCGAAAACGTGTGTGGTCGTGTGTTGGACGAATAGACGTATCGTACAGTGTGTGAACGCGAAGCTAGTGAACCACACCGACCTCGCTCTTGCTGTGTACATCAAACGACAATCTGTGAGTATATTGTCTTCGCCAGAACGACGTAGTTAGTGGTTAGTGTGATTGTTGTTCCAGCGGCATCATTATGTCGTACTATAGTGATGCGGAAGATTCGCTCACCACCGAAACGGACCACTGTTTGCGTAAGCGAAAAATATGGGATCCGGACACGGAATCGATAGCATCGGAAATAAAGGATCTGCTCGATGAGGACGTCAACTCGCTGGTAAATAACTTTTACGTATTATGTATGCATTAGAAAAATTACATATACGATTTTTGACCTTATAATACAATTCCAAGGTCCATCGAGAAAATTGCACCATGGAACACGTATATCACACACTTACACGACACACGTAGGCAACACGTTGGACTTGTAATCTTGCTGCAGTGAAAATTCATTAACTTGCATTTGGGTTTTATTAAATTGTGCCAAAAAAAATTATGTTATTGCTCCATGACACACTACGCTAAATTCCAATTCGCTCTAAATCAGCATAATTGCGACCACGTGCATGATAAGTTGCATAACCTTGACGCTGTTTGTCTTTTTATTATTATTGTTTCGTTAATTATATTTATTTGTACGACGACGGCCGCTTTTTGGATCGATATCAAAAAAAATATATACAATATACATGACAATTGTACTTTAACCACATATAACAATCATAAATAATTCACTAGGCAAATACATTATATTTATATGAATTATTGAAATGTGGCTATTATAATAATGTATAATACTTAATTAAATGTGATTGCATTGCGAATTTATGACGCAGATACGACGCACATTGATTGATAAATGGAAGGAAATTAGCGAGATTACCAAATCAAATATTATTACTATGCATTATCTTGACGATAAAAAATTGTTTATGTTTTTTTTAAGGTTGAGGAGGATTGCGTCGGTTGTCCGTTACCATCAACTCCAGAAGATGAGAATATTCTCGAATCGGAAATGAGCGATGTGATTAAAGCGGCTGTTTTAGGTACAGGTAGTGTAAACATGCCACAAACATTTTTTATTATTTTATTTTCTTCGTTATGATTATTATTTTGACATATGCTAACACAACTCACATCACTTTGATGTTTTGAATAATCTAGACAATTAAATACAATGTGATGGATTTGTAGGTGATGAATTGGATATATCAGCGTTGGCGCACAATGCCGCCGGCCAAGCTGAAGTAGTTGTACGTAAATTGATCCAAGTCGGCTGGAAGGTGTGTCATTTTCATCATTTACCCGCCTGGCTCCAGGATAATGACTTTCTCACACACGGCCATCGGCCACCACTACCATCATTTCGTGCATGCTTCCGTAGCATATTTCGTATTCACACCGAAACGGCGAACATATGGACACATCTTCTAGGATGCGTTACGTTCATTGGTAAGTTGCAAAGCAGCGACAGTGTGACCAAGAATGTATTTTACAATTGGGTTATTCCCATTATTCTTCTTGCAATAACAGCATTGATTTTTTTCAATCATTATTAATGTTGCAATATTTTAAAGTATATGGCAAAATTTTGTTGAATTTTGTTGGAATTTCCTTCAAGTAGCGATTCAAGTTAATGTCAATGGAGGTGATAATAAAAGTCGACAGGCTTACGTCCAATATGCATTTAATCTGAAACTATCAACCTTTATTATCAACATCATTACATCCTTTGGCGACAACTTTACTCGAACAATTCCCAAAATTTGTTCTTTTTAATTTCACTATTTTGACTGAATGTGAAGCAAAAATAGTGAAACATATGTATTTATCTTCTATTTCACGTATGTTATCAGTTTTGATATGTTGCAATAACAAACATCATTATTCCAAAATGTTTCACATTATTGATTAATTGATTTTCTAGTAGATTAAATCATATCATTCAACGAATTTAAATAAAAGTTTGGCTATCGAACAGTTTGATATGCGATAATACATATGGAAATAATTTATTTCAATTAACAATTTCCAATAATCTAAACACGGTAAATAGAAATGTGTCAACTATTATCGGACAAAGGAAGTAATTACTGATAGTGGACGTGTTAAGTAAACGATAAAATTCCATTCATATGTTATGCGTTCGATATTTCTCAAGAAATTTGATACAAATTGTTTACACTTCGATACGAATAGCGACCTGTTCGCATATTAAATATTCGTTCGCATTGTCAATTTGATATTTTGGCCTTATGATGATTGCTTTGGCATCGTAAGTAGGGGCCTTAAACAAAACCAGATGGGTAGTGCAACGAATGAGTGATAACTCTGAGCATTTGTATATTCGCGATATTGAAACATAGTGAATACTGTTTATCCCAACAAACCATTAATTGTGTTTAATTATTTTCGCCAATGATCTAAAGTAATGATTAACAATTTTATAGACATAATCTTGACCTTTAGTCATCCAAGTTTAAAATGTGAATACCGATTTACGTATCTTGATCGCATAGTCACTTATCAACTTTGACTTACAGGCGCGAAACGCCGAATCTATTATAGTTATCTCTGTTGTTGATAGTTTAGTTTAATTAAAAAGGCATTGGAAATAGCAAATATGTGCTTTAATCAATTAAAGCCGAAGTCCAATTGAGCTCAACTTCGGACCATCGTCCATTCAGAGAAGACGCAACGTGTTTAATTATGTATCATAATTAATTTGGAAGTCGTGACTTGCCAGATTATGGTCACAAGATTATATTTACATCAACAGATCAAATTTTCTAATCAAATAACTTTAAAACTACCATTTGCTAGTATCTAATACAACCTAACAACTATCGCAGAAAATGTTTCTAAACGAATGGTTTGAATCTGAACTGTAATGTTACCTAATCGTTTATTAATAAATGACTTTTTATGAAAGCAACGACAATATGAATTTATGTTGGGTTAGCAAAAGTTATCATTGTCATTGTAAAGTTTTCTGTTCGTTAGCTGCGATAATATTTTAAACGCTTCGGTAAGAATAGGGACCAATATTATTCTAAAGTACAGACTATTTCTATTACATACATTTAAAAATAAATTGTGAAGTCTTTTCGAGTAGTATGGAATGAGTTATTGGCTTTTATATTGCAATACTGAATAACGGTTGAAATAAATTCATAAAAGAAATTATATACTCGTTAGGTTTTTTTATTTGTTTTTTTTTTATTAGAAATTCGTTTTTTTCATTTTTGAGCGAATGGAACGAATTATCGGCCTTGACTTTGACTTGTGCACCTTGTATGTGACTTGCGTATTACGAGTAAAGTTCTAGAACAAATAATGCTTTTTCATACAGGGGGTGACTATACATTTTTTTGAATTTTCTACCAAATGTACTATTAAGTTGTGCAATAGATTATTATTAGCACATTTAAAAGAAATATTTTGGTGCCAATTTTTATGTAATATAAATATTAGCTTCCTTTTACTGGCGCTATTTTTCGCATAGGTCACACAGTGCCATAAATACAAATTTATGAAACACTTACTTCCACGTAGGAAATCAGGACATTTGTAAAGGTCTTTCACTCTAATTCAACGCATTTAAAATCAATTTTTCTAAATATGAAACAAAATGGGAAATGTGATGTATTCGATGTATTTAATTGCAATCCTATACTTTATTTGGGTTTTTTAAAATTTATTTCGAATATATTGCTATTAGTTTGAAAGAATTACAATTATTGATAAACAATTCTTGGTGGTCAGTATGAATTATAACATAAAGGTTAATCTGAGCTATTTTAAACAATTAGTTTTTTTTTATATTCCAATAAAGCTATATTTAGATCAGGGGTGAGCAACCTTATATGGCGTATATTGCCAAAATAGTCAAAATGGTTACACTATTCGTTTTGCATTTTGTCATCGAATATCACAGACGATTGTGTGTAAAAATTCAAAGTTAAAATAAATGGTATATGCGGGTTGCTCACCCTTGATCTAAATAAAACAACAAAAGCGTATTGAGGGAATATACCGTTAAATAAATAATTAAATAAATTGTATTTTATTGGAAAAAATGTTTTCCTGTAACGAGAACTTCGTTTAGTAAGTATATACGGGGGAGTTTGATTGCATATTCTTGGGGTTGGTTATCTTTATCCCGTGGTACCATGACAACGTCACAATAATTCAGTATATAACATGATTGACAAATATCTCGCAATAGATTTGTTACTCAACTTTGCGTTAGTGTGTATTGTTATCTACGTATTTATGTTAATTTGATTAATTGTATTCGTTATAAATACTGTAAGTCGTCGTGTTCGTGTATTGTTTGTCAATTTATCTATTATTACTATACATAGTATATGAATAATTATTATGACACCTGTCAAATTATCGCAACGATGTACTGTTTCATTAAACAAAAGAAAAAATAGGTTAATATATGTTGATGTTGCCATAGAGATATGGATAAATACATATTTATAGATTTGATCGTATACAAATTGATTATAATCTGTATTGTAATTGCATTCTACTTCTTTCTCCATTAATTCATTAATTAATTTATTAATAATGTGTTACTATTTGTAAGTACTGAATTCTACTTTTTGATAAATGTTAATTGATTTAATTTTGTAGGTATTGCGATATATTTTCTAATGCGGCCGTCGATCGAAATCCAACTCGAGGAGAAGATTGTGTTCGGCGCGTTCTTTGCCGGCGCCATCATTTGTCTCGGTTTCTCGTTCATGTTCCACACCGTCAACTGTCATTCCCAATTCATCGGTAAGCTGTTTTCGAAACTGGACTACTGCGGCATTGCGCTACTCATCATGGGCTCGTTCGTGCCGTGGCTGTACTACGGTTTCTACTGCCATTTTCGGCCGAAGGTGGTGTATCTGAGCGTGGTATGCGCGCTCGGCGTCACCTCGATCATGGTGAGCCTATGGGATAAGTTTTCGGAGTCGACGTGGCGGCCGTTCCGCGCTGGTGTATTTATGACGTTTGGATTGAGCGGAATCGTTCCAGCGATACACTATGGTCTCGTCGAGGGCTGGTTCAACAAGCTGAGCCAGAAGAGTTTAGGATGGTTGATTTTGATGGGGCTGTTGTATATTATCGGCGCAATACTGTATGCGCTACGCGTACCCGAACGATGGTTTCCGGGGAAATTTGACATCTGGTTCCATTCGCATCAAATATTTCATCTATTTGTGCTTGGAGGCGCCTTTGTGCACTATCATGGCATCTCGGAGATGGCCATGCATCGCGTCACGATAGGCCAGTGCGAGATACCAGACACGGCTGTACTTTAAACACACTAAAGCAAAAAAAAAATGAACTCTATATTAATAACATTACTTTGATTGATTAAAAAAAGCTAGGTTACAATTTCTACCAAAACAAGAAACATAAACGATTTGGCGCTACAAAATAGATTAATATTTCCAATCAGCTGTACATTACTCGAAAATTTATTGTAGTGATGATACAATATTCTTCTCTCAACCAATTAAACTCTTTTTTTGTAGCACCCGATCGGCGATACCGAGCAAATCCACAAGAAAACATTTCATTTTTCTTTTCTTTTTTAGATTAAAGATAATTTCCTACATTTACCAAAGTAAATTATATGTAATTAATTAATTTTTTGTTGGGTGTAAATATCATCAATTTAATGGGAAGAATGAAACTTATATATATTTATATTATTAAACAAAGAAAAAAACAAACAAAAAAATATTTATTAAATGGGATAAATGAGAATTTGTATAACAGATTTAATAAACCTCGTAGGCCGCTTGTCGACTTCTTATACCATACGATGCTCTCATTTCATTTCGTGTACGTGATGTGTGCTGTGAGAAATCGACGTGTAATAATTGTAATATCGGGCCTATAAATCAAAAAATATATGATGCCTAATTATGTTTTAAAAATATGCTGCACATTATAATTTCCACTTGGTGATGATTTTCTTGTCTTTGCTTCAGTATTGATGTGCTTTGATTTTGAGATTACTTAATATGGGGGCGAATTTACTTATGTTTTGTGATAAACCTGCGATAAACCATCACTGTCTGTAATGTACCAACCAGGATGGTTTTGTGTTTTTTCTTTCAAATGCCAATACCAATTTTCTCAAAATTACTTTTTTTTGTTTTTAATTATAAATAGTGTAAATATTAATTTGTTATTAGATAATGATTATCATAAAATATATCATTTATTTTAGTTTATAATTGATGATTAATAAAAAAATGTGATAAAACTATATTTACTTTGTTAGATTGCACCTAAAACTCTGTAGATATAGCACGACTTTTACTTTGATAAATTTGTAAGAAGCGCTAATTTAAAATTTGGTGTTTGTTTGGTTGTACACTATAAACTACGCGTGCAACGCAGTGGGCAACGACAATTGTGAATAAATTCGCTCTATAAGGTAGTAACAAATATACATGTAAAATGTTTATATGATATGTTTTTTTGCAGTGATTTAATTGCTGTCCAATATTGAAAGTCAATTGTTTATAAAACATCCAATACATTAATTAATTAAAGACTACGAAGAAGTGGAGTTGCTACGTATGGAATATATTATGGAATGGGCGGTAATGAATTTTAGGCTTATTCTAGGAGTTTGATGTTAATGTATAATTTTTTGAAAAAAAAAATATGGCAAACGCGTCTAGAGCGTTTCATTACAACGGTGCGAGTTTAAACTTAGTTATAATCGTTTTAAAAATATAAGTAAACTATAAGTTATCTCTCGAATAAGCAATACATCGAACCATAATACTTATTAGTTTATAACGCTAGAAAGGCATTTATAATTTAAACCATTGCTATACAAATATAAGTTCAAATGCGCATTGCCCAGAGTTGTATTGAATTAGGTAGCTGGGTAAAGAGCTTTTAGGCGTTGTAAATAACAAGTGCTTTAATGTGATGTATAAAAACACGTAACAAACTTTTAGCTAGGACATGCAATTTTGACTATTTTTGCATCGTGCACATATATATTCTTTTAGGTAGGTATCTAATCAACAATATTCTTCCATATAGGCATATGTTTAAAATAATATATCGTAAACACCGTATTTTTCATAAAATTATGAATTTGATTAAAACGTTCAAAAGATAACTTAGTGGTTTTGCTATACAAACAAATTTTTAAAAAATATATGGTGGAGTGATATCAACAAAGACATGATGCATTCTGTATGATTTCTACATTTTACAATAGTATTGCGTTACGTAACGGTT
>JARJDW010007638.1:0-20170 GCA_030264715.1 Adinopsis sp. GC000173 | reverse complement strand
TTCTCCAGCTCCTTGCGCGCTATATTGTCCTTATGCTTGGCAAACACCTTTTGTAGTTCCGACTTTTGATTCAGCACATTCTTGCCGCTACAACAGAAAAAAACAACATTAGCATAAATCAATCAATCATAAAGGTTACAATGTATATTTAATTTAGCTAGAATTCAGGCGATGTAAAAGGTGCAAAAAGAAGGCATTAAAAACCGTTGAAATTAGTTTATAAATTATTTTATAAATCGATATTAACATTATATGTAGCTTGTCAGCCACTCATTAGTATGCATATTTCCATGTTTTTGCTTTTTTCATCCTTTTTCCTCAATATTTTGTGTTTGTTCACTCTTTGTTTGTGGCTTTTTCCTTCTTGTGTTAACTTTTTAACGTTTTTTGTTTCGTATTTTGTTTCGTTTTTCCTTGCATGTCCACTTTTATGAGTTATCTCTTGCTCTATTTTGTTTGTCAACACGTAAAAAGGCAAAAATAAGAAGTAAAAAAATATGAACAAAAATGCAAAAAGGGGAAAAATATGAAATAAATGCGAAAAGACACAAAAACACAACATATTCAGAAAAACTTCAAAAACAGGATAGCGGTAGAGTGAAAAATATCATTTTGCGTCTCTTCGCTCTTTGTTTGCGTTTTTTTCCTCCTTGTGTGTTTTCACGATTCAACATATTGAGAGAAAAAATGCAAAGAAACGTCAAAATTATAAAAAACAGTGATGAACGCTAAATATGAAATGGAGGAAATATAAAAAAAGTTAAAAAAAGCGAGAAAAAAAAACGCATAAAATGAAAGAAAGATGTTGATAGGGCACAAAAATGTTCAGCCCACCCATGTACTGGCATCGATTTAAATTTGATGTGTAATAAATAAATATCCGTCAGTTAAATTATTAAGTTAGGACATACCGAACTGGGGGTGTGCATTTGTCAACTTTACCATTGCGAAGCGTATCATGTTTGCAAAATAGGGGTGCACTAGAGTAAACGTAACTAAGAGGTGGATAAGATCAAGCATATAGATGCAATTTACAAGTGAACGGAATTGATTAAGTAAATTAGACCTACGACTAATAAGGGCCTGAAAATAACCAACCATAGTAGCGCATTGAAGAAAGCTGAAACCCGTCCTCAAATAAATTTTTAGAGAATAGAAAAAAAATGAAAAAGTTTCCGCTATCGCCTCCTTACAATCGGGGTCCACCCGCAACGCCACTGGCTACTACAATAAATTTAATTTAACCGAAACCTCTATATTCAAATACGAATAATTAAGTTATTTATTCCGCCTTCCCTGCAGTAAAATTGTCATATCGATATTGAAATGTAACTACATCACTTGAAAGCACAGGCGTCGCTACAATGATTGCAAAGGGGTGCGATGTGCTCAAGCGGTTAAGCATTAAAGGCGCTTAATTTAAATTTTCTAGCTAATTTTTAGTACTTAAATTATTTGTTTTGTATTCCCAAATATTTCATTAGTTTATTTTTGTTATTTCCTTAGACCTTTCGACATTTTTCATCAAATTCCTTTATCGATCTTCATTATTATTGAATGGAATGTGTTCATCATTATCGCATGAATCCCGTGTTCAACTGGTTTTTCAAACAATATTGACGAAATACGTTGTTAAATATTTTGATGGAAAATGTCGAAGATCAAAGAATAGTTAAAGATCACAAAAATTTTCATCGCAAAGAGAAATCCATCAAAGATAGAATGTTTAATGCTAAGAAATGGTTTGGGATAGTATAAAATGATTTTTTTTTTAAATGTAGTTACTGATGAAATATGCGCCGCTTCTGCTTGGAAATAGATGATAATGCCATTGGGTATACAAATTAAATTATATTCCAATATTCAAGTTGAAGGTGGCAAAATGCCAAACGATTTTGTCAGCGAAGTAGTAAAACATACCAGCGACGTGTTCTTATTGATTTGTATAAACTGATTGAATTTAAACCGATTTTAAATGCTTCCTTTTACACCAGCGCGAAGACGTTGTTAAATTAAATTATATTCTAATCATTATTTATAAAAAAAAAAGTTTTTGTTACTGATGTAAAACATGCTAGTGTATGTTTGTATCGATTTGTGTAAACTGATTGAATTTCAACAGATTTTAAATCAAGATGTAGCTAAATTAAATTATACAAATTTATTATTACTGTTAGGGCCAATTAATTTAATCAGTTCTGTTGTGTAAATCTCACATAAAAATGTATTCATGCTTGATCGAATCCAAATCTTATTTGCATCAATAGTGCACCTATTTTTTGTGAACCTGCGGATTCTATTTTTTTTAACTGTCTTCGCGTCGAGTGCCCTAATTGAAATTTTGCACAGTGTTAGTTAACATATTATTGCATGTAATGAGAAAATGTGGTAAGTCTATATTGGCTAGTAACTTCGCCAGAGCGTTTCAAAGACACTTGGTGAGAGCAATGTCTATTAGCAGCTGATAGGTGATGCAGATTTTATTTTTTTTAACTATCTTCGCGTCGAGTGCCCAAATTAAAATTTTGCACAGTGTTAGCTTACATATTGTTGCATGTAATGAGAAAATATGGTAAGTCTATATTGGCTAATAACTTCGCCAGAGCGCTTCAAAGACATTTGGTGCGAGGTACGTCTATTAGCTGCCGATAGGTGATGCGGATTTTATTTTTTTAACTATCTTCGCGTCGAATGCCCTAATCCATTAAAATTCAACCAATTCTTATAATGATATTGCTAGAAATCAATATAAACAAGACTTTGATAACTTTTACATCGCAA
Source organism: Adinopsis sp. GC000173 (assembly GCA_030264715.1). Classification (NCBI taxonomy): domain Eukaryota; kingdom Metazoa; phylum Arthropoda; class Insecta; order Coleoptera; family Staphylinidae; genus Adinopsis; species Adinopsis sp. GC000173. The sequence goes on along the minus strand of JARJDW010007638.1, from coordinate 17,389 downwards.
ATAAAGCGTTTTATAGTCTTTTCACCCTCCAAATAAATATTTTTTTATCTATAAGATTTCTAATAGAATTTAATTTGACTTGTTCTTGACTATGTATATGGGTCGCAACTAGTATGTCGCAGAACATGTTTATTCCGTGAAAACTCTACAAGTCTCCCGCGAGATGATTACTAAAAGAGGCAACTTTTACAAGTAACGATGCCATATTTTTCCATACTTCTTTTTTATATCAAAACGCCGACTACATACCTATAAATGTATTTACCGTGTTCAATGTACCGTAAATATGATATGTTTAACAATCTCTCCCACATATGTTTGGTTTTCAGTAGTGTTCCACGAAAAACCGAATGTTAAAAAATTTAAAATTCAGATTCTGGAAGGGTTTCAATAAAATTGACGTTATGCGGGAGGATTTTCCAAGCAGATTTAGAGGTGTTGTAGAATTATTTAGTTAAAAAAATATGAGTTCTATAGTAATATCTAATGTTTCAATATATTATTTTGCTCAAGATTTTAATTCTAATTCAAATTATCTTTTATTAGGTAGCTTAGAATGATTTGTTCAGATAATTTAATATGAACTTGATATTGTTATCTTTTTTTGATTATCAATAAGGTTGAGACGTACTGGACTACGATATAACAAGAACGAATCTAAAGTTAATTGAAATTCAATCAGTTGTCATCAAATCAATAAAAGCATGCGTCTGGCATGATTTATATGACAAACAAAGCGTTTTATCGTTTATCTATCCCCGATTTGAATGTTTTTTTGGTTAGTTCTTGACTCTGGTATTATAAAAAGAAAGTATCTAAAATTAATTAAAATTCAATTAAGTTTATCGAATGATATTGATAGAAAACCATGACTGACGATATTGACTATGCATTACGTGGGTCGCATGAAAAGTTTCGAGATTTTTCAACATTTATCTTGCATTATTTTCAATTTTCTACCTTTTTCACTCCCTATTTTACCTATCTGTGTTTTTCGCGTTTTTTTATTATATTCTTACATTATTCTCGTTTTTCTTGTTAGTCGCTTTTTTTATACCTACGTGGACGGTATAAACAGTTTCGAGACTTTCTCAATATTTGTTTTATAATATATTTATTTGTTTGGATTTTCTACGTTTTCTACCCTTTATTTACAGATACAAGGCCATACATGAGTTGTCTGATAAATTTCGGACTTTAGCAAATTATCTTTTGTTAATTTTTATGTTTTTTTAGAACTTTTTGCTGTTACTGTTTCTTCTCCGTTTTTGCCATTTTCTTCGTTGGTTTTGCTCTTTTTTGTGTTATGTTTTATTTTAATTTTTGTGGTATTTTAGCCCTTTTTACGAAACAGTACAATAAAGAGCAAAATAATGCAAAATCGTAAAAAACAGTAAAAAATGAAAAAAATTAGAAGAAAAGTTGTAAAAAAGCGCGAAAAGTGACAAAAACACAAAAAGTAGAAAAAGCAGTAAAAGAAAAACACCAATCATAACAAAGTTGAGAAAGTGGGAAACTTATCCGACCACCCATGTATATAAATTTCTTTCGCCATCGATGCTATATTTGATAGACGAAGCTATTCCCAAGAGAAATTCCTGTGTGCACCCCTGATATTAAAACAACATACGTGGGTGGTCCGAAAAGTTTCTAGCATCACCACGTTCATTTAAAACGAAAATTTTTTATAGATTTTGCGCAAGAAATTTTTGTGACTTCCTTCTTTCATTTATATTTGATTTTGGCATTTTCCATCAAATATTTAAGGATTTTTATTAAAAGTGATGCAAAATACAGAAGAACGTTCGTTTTTCTCTATTTTCTATCAAGTTTAATAAAAAGTCACTGAAAGATTTGATGGAAAATGCCAAAGATCAAAGGAAAATCGGAAAAAAGTTGCAAAAATTTCCACGCAAAAAAAAAATGATCAAAAATTTTAGGTTTAAGAGGACGTGGTGATGCTAAAAAATAATTTGTGGCTGCACTAAAAATTACTAAAATGGCTAGAAATTTTCGGACCACCCACGTCTGGTTAATTTACCTAATTCTTTGTCCATGGTATAAAAAGACATCTAAGTTCATTGAATTTCAAACAGTTGTCATCAAATCAATAAAAAACATAACATGACGCTGGCATGTTTAGTTTTACATCGCAAACAAAGCGCGTTTCACAGTATATCCACCTCCAACAACTTGAATCTTGTTTTTTAAGTGTCTTGAATAGCATCCACCCCTAATATCTATTGCGCGAGCATTATCATTACGATGTGCAAACGCTGCAAGCGTTATGCTATACATATACACAAAAAATTTTTGCAGCATAATTAAAAATCGTACGACGTGTTTGTTTCGTCGACGAGCGCTCTTAACACACACACACACGCATGCAAAAACACTCACATTTTCTGATTGAAAAGCAGCTCTTTGTGCAGGTTCTGTCGTTCGGCGTTGTCAAGTACGGGATTGTGCAGCTTTCGCGGTATGATCAGGCCGTCGACGCTGAGTTGGGGTGGCGGCGGCGGATGCGGCACGCCACGCTGCGCTTCCGGTATCATCTTATCAACGATCTCGCCGTCCGCTACAACAAAAGCATAAATTAGTAACATTCAATCACAGTTTGTATTATCAAATACAGATCGACTCAAAGTAGTTGATAATTTGCGTCACCATCTTGCTGCACTGGTTATGTGACAATACATAATAATAATAAAACGGAAACCGTATTCGGACGATTTACGCTAATTAACTTATTTCAAGGTCGTCGTCGAGGGAATCGATCTGCAGGTTGTGATTGCACGTATTGCAAAAAAGCCATAATAATAATAAGTGCAACTGGATGATTTTTTGCGACGAAATTCCTTGCTGACAGACAATATATTATATATTGCACTGTCACACACGTCACCATTCACGTTTTTTTCTCGCTATTGATTTATTGCAAGGAATCTCGCTTGTGATTGATTTTTATTGATTGGAAATTTATTGATATACATGCAGGTAGAATGACAATTCAATGCACAATGCTTGGATAATTAAAATTAGTTATGGCCATGTGTGGTGTGTTGCCTATGCAACATAGTTACTTCAAAAATTATAAAAACTCACCGTCATCGATTTCTTGGTCTTCCATCTGAGATTTGAGTATAGATTTATTAAAGTCAATAAATTTCAATTTCATAAATATACTACTTTATCAAAATTTAATTTAATTGATGATTTACTAAAAATTTTGAACGCACAAGGCTTGCTGGCTATCAATTAACAACGATCTGAATTATTTGCATCATTTACAATAGATGTATTCTGTGTTGCCTAAGCAACGTACCCAACTACATATTTCTGTATATTATAAAATAGAAATAAGTAGAAACTTTATTAATGAGCTTATGAATTTCGATTCATTATTTCAACATTTTTTTGCCTTCCACCTTTGATTTGACTATAGAATTATTGAAGTCAATATATATATATCATAAATAAACTACTTTATTTAAATTTAATTTAATTGATGATTTACTAAAAATTTTAAATGCACAAGGCTTGCTGGCTATCAATTAACGACGATATGAATTATTACATCATTTACAATAGATGTATTCTGTGTTGCCTATGCAACGTAACCAACTGCATATTTCTGTATGTTATAAAATATAAATAAGTAGAAACTTTATTAATGAGCTTATGAATTTCGATGCATCATTTCAACAATTTATTTGCCTTCCACCTTTAATTTGATTATAGAATTATTGAAGTCAATATATATATCATAAATAAACTACTATATTAAAATTTAATTTAATTGATGATTTACTAAAAATTTTGAATGCACAAGGCTTGCTGGCTATCAATTAACGATATGAATTTTTGCATCATTTGCAATTGATGTATTCTGTGTTGCCTATGCAATTAAACCAATTATTTTTGTATTATTAATAATATTGAGCTTATGTGTTTCGAGGCATCTTCAACTATTGATAAAAATTCATCGATTTCTTTGCCTTCAAGATTCTATTTAAGTTTTTACTTTAATATACTATGTACTAGCAGTTTTACTTGTAATCGATTTTTAATTATTGCAAATATATTGGAATAGCAATATGAAATCAGTCAAGTGAACTACTTTGTAAGAATTGAATTAAATAACCCACGGATTTCAAATAACCGATTTAGCGTCTTTAAATGTTGAATAAACAATTCTTAATTATGGGGAAGTCTTTGGATAGCGATAGAGCATAAATTTACACTTGAGATTGATTTAAAAATGTATTGCGTGTTGTATATGTAACTTAATCAATAATTGTCAATATTTTTTAGGCAAAACGAGTAAAATACTCATCGTGTTTTTGCCCTTAAACTTCAATTTGATTTCTTGTATGAATATATGGTCAGGAATTTAGCAATAATTGTTTAAAAATTCAATGCATAATTCTTGGTAATTAATTCGCTAATAGGAACTTTATTGCTAAGAGTACGAATTTACACTTAAGAATGATTTGTAACTGTATTGTGTGTTGTATATTCTTTGAGTAAAAAATTCATAGCTTTCTTTAGCCTTGCACTTCAATTTGATTTCTTGAATCGATTTATTGCAAGTAATTTCATTTGTAATTTGATTTTTAGTGATTGAAAATTTATTGGTCTACCAATTTCTACTATTTTGTAATAATTGAATTAAATAAACGATTTAGCAATAATTGTTTAAAAATTCAATGCACAATGCTTGGTAATTAATTAGCTAAGAGGAATTCTATGGTTAAGAGCATGAATTTACATTTGGTATTAATTTGTAATATATGTACTATGTGTTGCCTACAACATAACTTATAATTGTACTTGTACCGATATATTAGGAAAAAAATGAGTATGTGATTGATTTTATACACCAAGAATGGGCAAACTTTATCATATCGCAAACCAAATCAAAGGGCTAAATCGAAACTGATTGCTCAAAATTAGAACGAAAAGTGTAAGAAGTTGTTGGTAAAATTCAAAATTAACCCATTTATGTCAAAATTTCGTATTTTTTGTTAAGTATGTACTCTTATCATTCTTTTAAAAATATTTTTACAACTTTTCTTGAAAGAATAAATAAATTGTATATAAAAGTATTTGAAAAAAGTAAAAACTGATTAAATAATGTAAATTTTGTTACTTGTCTCAACAATGTTTTGGTTGCGAATACATCTAAATGACTACAAATAAGATTTTGAGGGCCTTAATAACTGGTACACGCGCCGGAAATTAACCAACGTTGGTATACAGACATGAAGTTAGTCAGCGCAAATGAACTATATAAGAATTGAATTATACCGTTTATTAAAAAATTACATAGATGCGAAGCAGCACATTTAGGAAGATTTTAAGATGTAGAGGTCGCGACTGATAACATATACGAATTGCACCCAATGCCTCAACATTTCAAGTCTTAATTAACGTAAAATTTTCTTTGATGAGAAATTTGCAACTCAAACTTTATAAAAATCAGCGAAATTCTTAGAAGAGTACTAGTTTTCTAAGGTTTAAGTTGCTGGAATCTTCGGTTGAATTCGGAAATGTCATTAATTAACGTAAAATCTTCTATAATCAGAGATTTGTATCTCAAACTTTATTAAATTCAGCAAAATTCTCAGAAGATTACTAGCTTCCTAAGGTTTAAGTTGCTAGAACCTTCGAATGAATTCAAAAATATCATTCGTTAAACCGTCTACATTTTACAACAGAGATGTGCATCTCAAACTTTATTAAAATCAGCGAAAATCTCAAAAGGTTTTTAGCTTCCTAAGGTTTAAGTTGCTGGAATCTTTGGATGAATTCGGAAATGCCATTCGTTGAATATGCGGTTTCGCATCTATATATTTTTTTAATAAATGATGATTTAAACGATTAAGCAATAATTGTTTAAATATTCAATGCAATTCAATTATTTTATTTTTATTATATTTTTTTTTATATTATAAAAATTATAAAAATAAATTTACATCAATTTGTGATTCATGTATTGTTTGTTGCCTATACAGCAGAATGATAATTGTCAAATATATAAACACTCACCGATTTCTTTGCCTTCGAGCTTCGATTTGAGTTCCTGTATCGTACTACTTCTTAGCGGATCCTTTGTCAAATCCTGCAAAGCAGAAAAAATTAATAAGCCGTAACGCATATAACACATCATTTTAATGTATGATATTTTATACATCAGCATGTATTTTTAATTCGCGCGGTGGAAAGAAAGAAACCGCCGATTACATGTCGAAGAAGAGAAAGTGTTCACTTGCACTTGTAGTATAACAATATAATCGAGCAATACGACGAAACAAAACAAAAACCGACCGACATAACCTAACAAGCAAATAAATAAACAACAACAACAACAACAACAAAAAATAATCGTGCGCCGATTTACATTTGAAATAACCGTTTTATTGCCACCGCATTCGATATTAATTCACGCCGGCACGTAATTGTTACGTATTAGCGCGCTCGAGGTGGAAAATTGCATTCGAAAAGAAAGCGCGACTTGTTGCTCGAAAAACAAAATATTTTTTTTGTTTTAGTTATTGTATATTCAATTGTTTATAAATATATTTTCCTATCTCTGCGTTGTATTTTTAAATTGCCATTGACATATTGAAAGCTGACGATGTTAATTAATCGCTTACTAACGCATTAATGATTGTTATTAAAGTATTATTTAAAGCGTTAAAGCGTATACGTTATAAGAAGTGAATGTATAATTTTTAAAGCAAATGTCATTAATAATTTATGATAATTTTTTTTATATTCTCCGCGTTGTGTAATTTCATGTTAATTAATTTACGATTGAAGTTGGTTTTCTATTCGCGTTGAAAGAACGATTTAGTAGTGTGTGTGTATTTTATGAGCGTTTGTCAGAAGCAGAGATATAATAATAGGCAGGTTTAATAAATCCGGACTATAAATGTTGAATTTTATGGGAAAATAAGGAAAGTGTTAATTAAATGCATGTTAGCGACGTTTTAGTGCCGGATTTTATTAAAAAATAAAGATGTTTTCTAATAAAAAAAAACGTTGTACTTTTATAACAAATTAAATTTCTCGATATATTTTTAATTTGTAAAACAATTGTAATTATGGTTTAATAATTGTAGGAATTTTGAAAGAAATATTTAAGTTTATTCTAATTTTTTAGTGCACACTTATAGTATCTCTACGATTCTTAATCATTAAATTGCTAAATAGGGGACAGTTGGGTAATGCCGCAACCTGGACTATCTTAAAAATTATTAAGTGTAGAGATCAGTGCCTTGTAAACATTGTGTAAGCTAATATAATGCAAAATGACGACAGTTGCTCAACAAATAAATTAACAGCGCCTGAATATAATATTTCGTGTTTTCCTTTGTAACTGAAATGCGCATCAAAATTGAAGCCAAATTATTTCTATATATAATAATTATTTCTGAATCTGATAATATATAAATATACAAAGAGGCAGTTTCCTTTGTAACTGAAATGCGTATCAAAATTAAAGCCAAATTATTTCTATATCGGTATAATAATTATTTCTGGATCTGATAATATATAAATATACAAAGAGGCAGTCTGTGGTGCATTGCTGAATATTTTAAGATATAATTTGCACTAGATTGCCCTTCACATCTTCTTGAAATGATTTTTTTTAACGGGGTAATGACGTTCCTAGCTTAATTTGATATGCATTTGGAAAGGGCAACGAATGGTGGTTTAGATGTGATTTATGTTCGGGATGTTCCAAACGGAATGCAGTTTACAGGATATCCTTGATAATTACATATTTAACGACAAGTTTACAATATGTTGCTTTTTTACCTATTTTGTTTGTTAGAGCGCAATTACCCTACCAGTTTCACCATTACCCCTTCATAATTTTCGCGTTTTTTTACTTTTTAATACTGAATTACATTAATTCGGAATTTTTTTATATTCATTTAGATAGCACCTATATATTAATTGCTCTTTCATGTACAATAGTTGTAATTTATTCATTATTTATTATTTAAAAACAATAAGCAATTATTTTTAAGGGTGCGAGATTCCCCCACTCTCGCCTATAAACACACCAAATTAATATATGCATCGTAATTTTGCAAAAATATATGCTAAATTTGAGAAATTCGCAAATATTACGCAATGTTATTTATTTACCATGGCGATTATTTCATTGCGGTTTGCCTAATTAACACAATCTGCGGTTGGTAAATTATTGTATATTGTATGATTAATAAAATGTGAACCAAAAATTTTTCGATTTCCCGCAACAACACAACCAAACCAGTATTCGTACTTAATTACAATGGAATTACTTACATATATATTCGATTGCATCATTAATTCATCTGTTAGACAATTAACGGCGCAACCGTTACGTATACGCGGCGTGGCATTAGTGTTCTATGTTTGTTGTCTTTCGTAAGCGCGTCATTAATTTTTCCTCGATCAATTTTCTATACAAGGTATTTCGATTGGTTATACAGACGTTAGGTCGTGCACTTTAATTATAAATGGTGCATTGTCGATGTACAAAATAGTAAATAAACGTGAAGAGTGACAAAGACAGCGAAAAACCGAAAGAAGTTGTAAAAAAACACGAAAAGTGGCAAAAAAAAATAGTAAAAAACGATGAAAAAGAATGAATTGACGACCTAGTTGACGACTGTCCATGAACCGGAATTAATCAAAAATTCATTTTCAGTTGAATATTTTTACAATAAAACCGAATATGATGAAAATGCAAAATTCGAGTAAATTACGAATACGAATATGTTTGTTGGTTGTCTTTCGTAAGCGCGTCATTAATTTTTCCTTGATCAGTTTTCTATCCAAGGTATTTCGATTGGATGTTTGATTGGTTATACATACATTACGTCGTGCACTTTAATTATAAATGGTGCATGGTTGATGTACTTGTACACTGATTGACGTTCGAATTCAATCTCAATACGATCCTGTGTTATTGATAAATTATGTAAAATGCTGCGCTGATTATGAATTGAATTGTGCGTCCCAAATCAGAAATGTGATTTAAACGAGTTAATTTTAAAATGTTGATAAAGATTTTTGATTATTATAAATACATATTCGTATAATACTTTTCACTTTGGACTATTTAAATTTGTTCTCCATTTATACAAATTTTTGCAATCTTTAACGAAGTAAAAAATATCTACAGTACTTTTCACTTGTGACTAATATTTCTAGTAATTTGTAGTGTCTTTATTTGACGATTCTGTAATTTTTATATCAATAGATGATGGAAGAATAAATCGGGTTCTCTCTCCATCCAGAAGATTTGCTCTCAAGTATTTTAAAGAACTGATATAGAAAGCATACGGTCAATTGCTAATGAATGAAGAAAATGTTAAACGAGTCAATTTGATTAAATTCGATTAAGTAGAAACGCGTTTTTCAATTAACAATAATAATCGGCCAGTCATTCCAATTAACCCAATCTGTTTATTGTTCGCGTAATAAACATAAAAATTATCTTTATCAAAAATATGTATGTATGTGTGGTAATAATACGACTGCAAGCGCGTAGAGTTTAATCGCCGTCTTCGAATTGCACGCATAGAGTTTAAATTGATAAAAAAATCATAGTTTTATAATATATGTACTCATTTTTTAAGATCCTTTAGATCGTTGTTTCTTTATATTTTTTACATTTTCTATCTCTCTCGCATGTTTCTCCTTTCTTTACTTAATTTATTATGTTTTTCTACTTTTTGTTCCATTTTGAGCCTTTTCCTAAAATTTTTCATTCATCTTTTGTTTTTATGCGGATTTTCGCGTTTTTTCTCCGCTTTTTCACTCAATTTATTAAGTTTTTCTCTTTTTCTGTGACTTTTTACTATGTTTCCTACCTTTTCTGCGTCTTTGCATGAAGAAAGATCGAAAGAAACGAAGAAAGAACGTAACAAAATGTGAAACGCAGAAAAAAATGTAAAAATACTTCAAAAGCAATCCAGAACGAATGAAAGAAACTCAAAAAATAAAGAAAAAACAACAAAATACGAGAAAAAATGTAACAAATAACTCTAAAATTAAGAAAAAATGCAAATGTTAAGTATGTGACTGTACTTGTAATACTTATTCGTTGTCCAAGAATTTTATTGAAAATTATAAAAAATTCCAATCAATTTCTGCCTTTAAACAACCCAACAACTCAAAATCAATGAAAAATTGTAATCATTGTTTAATAATTTTGTCTAAATTTCTTGCTAATCATTACTCAGACATGAGCTAATCATTCAGGAGAATCTAAACGTCACATACCGCGATGAAATTATCCAAACCACTTTTCTGACCTTAAAATCATTCATTTTTTCGATAAAATCACGTCAAACTTATCGCGCGCGCATTCAGGGAATTAATTTATTTAATCGCCATTCACAGAGTGTACGATATACATACACATACACACACATACTTATAGAAAAGCGCGAACGATAAAAATTTTAATTGGAATTAACTGTAGTTTAGATTCGATAATAGACCGCCAATAAATTGTATGTATACATAGCTGCGCTATGCTGCCGCATTATCACACACAATTTTTCGATAAATGAAATTATGTTTATTGCGCGAACAATAAACGGATTGAGTTAATTGGAACGATTTGTCGATTAAAAAGCGCGTTTCTATTTATAATCGAACACTCAATTTGCTCTATTAGCATTTTCATCATAATATGTACCGATTCATCAAAGTAGGTACTAAATATTCGTCTGGAAATGAATTTTGATCAATTGCGGTGCATGTCTTGCGCTGCACAAACGTCAACTAGCTAAATTCAATCTTACGAGTATGATCTAAAAAGTTTTCTCCACTTTTCGTTGTTTTTTTTAAACCTTTTTCATCGTTTTTCACTATATTTTATGACTTTTCGTGGTTTTTTTACCACTTTTTTCTATTTTTCGTTGTTTTTTACAACTTATTTCATTTTTTTGCTATTCTCTTTGTTATTTTTCTCGCGTTGTTTCTAAAAACAGCGAACACCTTGAAAAGATGGTAGAAAAACAAAAAAAGAACAAAAAAGATAAGCAAATCTTGAAACAGTTTTGTAAAAAATCATTTTTAAATTCCATTTTAGGCTTTCTCTATTTTTACACAAATTTTTAGTTTATTATAAGCTAAAAAATTGTGAAATTGTATTGAAAATAGTAAAAATTTTGTCTACGTTAAGATTTTTATGGTATTTAGTACGTATTTCCTCTATAAAAGATATAAAAAGTGTAAATTGGAAGGAATTTTTGTACTAAACGTAATAAAATTCATAAAAAAGCAATGTACAAATGTTACACTTCACCAATTTGATAATGATAATAAAAAAATACTCCTATAAAGATTGGCGTATAAAATAGGTCAAACGTACGGTAAATTTCGATTTAGATAGCAGAGAAAATTATAAACTAATAACACACAAATATATTATAGTAGTAGATATATATTTTTAAAGTTTCGAAATAAATATAAATATCGATAAAAAATCTAATCTTATCGATGGATCAACGTAAGTAAGCAAAGATTCTAAAATATACACACGCCTGTTTTTTGGGCGGAAAAAATAAAGATAGAAATTGGTTCTTTTTTTTTGAATAATGAATATTAAATAATTAAATAAATTAAGAAATAAAAATTTGTCTATTCAATCGAAATGTTGTGTTTCGAGGCATACATAATGCACATAAAGTACATAAGCAGTGTTTCAGTCATCGTAATGAAATACTGTGCGCATAATGCAGATAATGTACGCACCTTAATGCGTTATATGTGCATAATGTTAATTAACAATTAAAATGTGTTTCGGAGCAGACATACGTGGATGGTCCGAAAAGTTTCTAGCCTTTTTAGTAATTTTTAGTGCAGCCTCAAATTATTTTTTAGCATCATCACGTCCACTTAAACCAAGAATTATTAATAGATTTTTTTGCGCAGGAAATTTTTGCGACTTTTTTCTTTGATTTTGGAATTTTCCATCAAAATATTTAAAGATTTTCATTAAAAGTGATGGAAAATAGAGAAGAGCGTTTGTTCTTCTTTATATTCTATCAAGTTTGATAAAAGTCGCTAAAAGATTTGATGGAAAATGCCAAAAATCAAAGAAAAATCGGAAGAAAGTCGCAAAAATTTCCGCGCAAAAAAAATCCATAAAAAATTTTCGGTTTACGAGGACGTGGTGATGCTAAAAAATAATTTGGGGCTGCACCAAAAATTACTAAAAGGGCAAGAAATTTTTCGTACCACCCACGTAATGCACATAATGTGCATAATGCGTGAATTTTAAAGCGTTATATGTACATAATGTAAAGCTCGACACACAGCCATAAAGTGATGATTAATTAATTAAAAAACGTGTTAACAGTAATTGAGAAAAACATTATTTATTGTTATTTTATTTCTGTAATTTTGGAATTTATTTTATGCCTGATTGATTGCCTATGTACAAAAAGCGTCCACTACTGCGTTGTTGAAACAAACTCAAGCGCATTTCCTCGAAAAGTAAAAAAATGGTACAAAACCAAACAACGGTGCCGCACAATTATCATAATAATTTAGCAATAACACTCATTTCTAATCTATTAAGCATCGCGCTGCTATACATAACTTCCGTTTCCGCCTTTTGCACAACGCACAACAACACAAAAAAATTAATAAATCAGCAATCAAATGCAAATTAATGCACCGGCGCGCATTTTGCAGCAGCCGCAGCAATAACAGCAAGGAAAAGCCGTGCGCTTTTTTTATCTTCTTATTCTTGTTGTTCGTGTCGATCACTTTCGCCTCCTTTCGAATGACGTATGTTTATACGCATTAATTGTGCGTGGTGTTATTCAACCCAAAGCCGAGCGCCTTTTGTCGTCCAGATGTTTGACGACGCGATGTTTGTTTTTGTTGTTGTATTTTCCCCATGCCCACATAATAAATTCGAATCAATTAATATGTCTATTCATTGGAAATTGGAGATTGAATCACAATCGCGGCGATGAGCTGTTTCAATGCTCAGATTAGATAAATCCGGGAGAGAGCGCAATTGATAAGAGCGTGTGTGTGTGTGTGAGGAATGTTAAAACAATTTACGATTTTGACGATAAGCGTACAAAAAAATCACGTTTCGTAGTTTTTTGAGATAGAGATTAGTTTAAAAATATAAATTTTATCAAAAAAAAATTAATATTGGGAAGGAATTTTGAAGAACTTTAGAATAGAATACAAATTTCTGACTTTGGAGAAGAATTTGGTCAAAGCCGATGACGAAAGTTTGGAATAATGTAAAGAACGATGGATTTTTCTAAATTTTTAATTAATTTCCTGTCTTGGATGCCATATCAAGTTTGGAATTATGTGGAAATTTACTATTCTCCTATCGTTCAGCAAACAAATAAAGACACTTTGTATAGTTTTTGAAAACTATTAGATTAAAATTTCGGCTTTCTGGCATATTGCTGGTCCTAGAAGAGGAATTTGGCTAACATTGATGTCGAAAAGATTTGGAATGCTGTTGCAATTTAAGATGTTATCGATAAGTCGACATCTTTTGCAGAAAGATGGGATCTTTTTTATTTTGAAACTCATTTCACGCCTTGGTAGTAAATTTGCCAAAGTTGACAATAATAATTTTTGTGTAGTTTTTAAAATTTTCACCTTCTAACTAATTGTTGGCCTCAGGAGGGGAATTTAGCTAACATTGATGTCGAAGAGATTTGGAATGCTATGGCAATTTAAGATGTTACCGCTAAGTCGACGATTTTTGCCAAAAGATGGGATCTTTTTTATTTTGAAACTCATTTCCGGCCTTGGTTTCAAATTTTGTTAAATTTGATGATGAGATAAAGTTTGGTATGTTGTGGAAATTTACTATTTTGTCGATCAGCCAATAAATAAATACATTTTGCATAGCTTTTGCAAAATATTTGATCAAGATTTCCGCTTTCGTACTAATTAATAGTCTTAGGAGAGGAATTTGGATAAGATTGATGTCGAAAAGATTTTGGAATGTTGTAGCATTGTACGATTTTGTAGATAAGCTAAAAACTAAATCACATTTTGTACTCTTTGAGAGAGATTAAGTTAAAAATGTTTATTATCTATATTGTAACTAATCCCTCGACTTTGGAGACTAATTTGCGCAAAGTTGATGACAAAAACGTTTTGGAATGTTGTGCCATTTTAAGATATTAAAAATCACATTTTGCAGATATTTGAGAAAGATTAGATTAAAAACAGTGTTGTTCTATCTACAGAGTTAGATGATCCTAGGACAACGTTCATTTCAAAAGCGGTCCTAGGTCTTGGTCTATTTATAATATGTTCATTTTCTAACCAATTTGAGAATACGTAACTGGCTGCATTTTTTGTTTTTGAAAACAAGTATGAAAAAATAAAGAGTATTTATGCTTTAGGTTTAGTTAGTGTAATAGTTAATTTTGATTTATGAGACTAGATTAAAATTTTACATATCTGAATAATATCCCATTTAGTTTATGCATATGTGTCCTCATATAATTTGAAGATAATTCTACCAAAATATTAATAGAAAAAAAAAGAAATTCTAAAACCTTAGGTACAGATTACATTTGATAAGTCTGTGCAACGAACATGTATTGATGGTAATGGATATTCGAATTTTGACTACAAATTTCAACGATTTTTGATTCAATAACAACTTAAAAATTCTAGAAATGTAATAACTAAACAAGGTCCTATTTGTACGATAAAAAAATACCACATACACATATTTTGACAATAAACGTGAAATGTTTGCCATCACTTGCTTGATTTCTCGACGACGCAATTTGTGCATTGATTGATTTTAGAAATAAAAAGTTGGCTGCTGAGCAGTTAACCCAATTTTTTTCCATTCCACCTAATCGCACAACATACTCACAAATGCTCTTTTATTCTTTCGCTATTTACTCGAACGCTTTTACTTGCCATCGCAACGCTATATAAAGATGTACCGTAAGTAATGAAACGCTGCAGCAAATCAGCAAGCAAACAATCTGCCTGTGTTGTGCGTGCATTTCCTCTCTCTACAGTCTACCTACATCATCACATACCAATTTTTATTGCGCGCGTATATGAACAAATCAAACTAATCGATGATGATGATGGCAGTAATGGGTTGATTTGCGTACGCGTAATTATGTGGTAATCGCTCGCTGCGATGAGAATTTTAATGCGATTTGTGGAGCGTAGTGCGGCGTGAAGTTAAGCATATACATGGTATTATAGGTGTGTTCGCTTCGTATTGAATTAAATCGCAATTAGAACTTGTCATATTTGGACTTGTCGCACTGCGTTTGGTAAAGTGGAACGATTTTTTAAGGACGAACGTGCGCTTGAGACGTTTTTCAAACACTGATATGGTTATTATTAAAACGCCAAACAATGTATAAAAAATAACGCGGAGAAGGTGAAAACAATTGTTAGGAAATAAAATATTTTCACTCACAAATATTTCAACACAAAACATCATTTTCGCTGACTATCTAATCTAATTATGACTGAAATCACTTGCAAATATGTGAAGAGAAACAGAAAGAAAACAAAAATGTAAAATTTTCATCTAAGTACTGACATTTTTTTGTGGAAGTGGAGGTGAAGTACATAGGAACCCAACAATTACAGACCCTTAATCTTGTACTCAACTCTTCCAATCATTAGCATCGAGATGTTTCTTAAATATTCAATTTTTGGGCAATTTTCTTCCGATTTTTCTTTGATTTTTGGCATTTTCCATCAAATTTCATCATAATTCGTTGGAAATCGAGACAAATTTCTGCACAATTTTAATTAAAATCCTTAAATATTTTGATGAAAAATCCAAAAATCAAAGCAAATCGCAAAAATTTTCTTCGCCAAGAAAAATCCATCACAAAATTGAATGTTTGAGAAACATGGCGATGCTAAAAAATACTTTGATGCACTAAAGATGAAAGTATTTCGCCTCCGTCACCAGGCGATAAAAAATCGTACAACATTTTTATGTAAATTAAAATTATATAATTTTCAACACTTACAATGCGTAGTTAAAAAACGCTAAATCTCCAACCAATTTGCAATCACTTATTCAATATCATCACAATAAAACATAAAACATAATCGCGAGAAGAGCGCATAGACGACGACGGACTACACACCGCACGCACCAAACTAAAACTGAAACAATCAACTCGAAAAAAAAACAAAAAACAAAAACAAACAAACCACGTTTTTATGATTGCTGTTTGGCTCGTTGTTTTTGTTTGTGGATCGAGACACGCGGCGAGCAATGCGCAATGTGCGCTGCTGGCTGCTTGTTGTCATATGATAGATGGCAGCGCATTCGTCTATATGTATACCCACCACTACGTCACTTATATTATTAATTGTACGAGCGTGTGATGATGGTGATGATGATGATGTTGTTGGTACGACGATGACAATGTGTCATGTTTTTGGAATGTTATCTCGTCGTTGTTCGTTCGGTCGCTCGCGCGCCTATTTCATATTTTAATTATCGATTGTTTGGTATAATCGCATGCATTATATATTGTTGGTTGGGTTTTTTCTCTCGCGCGCACGGGACGATAATTAATAATGTGCGCTTTTCTATACCTATTTATGGCAAAAATGCGCTGTTTTGATTCGGATTTATTTTTAGCAGCAGATCGTACGTAGTGAAAATTATTGAATATTTATCTGATTTGATGATAAGATATTTATTTTTCATGACCATTTATGGAATGGATAATAAAATGGGTGGTCTGAAAAGTTTCTAATCTTTTTAGTAATTTTTAGTGCAGCCGCCAAATTATTTTTTAGCATCACCACGTCGTCCACTTAAATCAAAAATTTTTGATAGATTTTGTTTGCGCAGCAAATTTTTTCTTTGATTTTTCTTTGATTTTAGTATTTTCCATCAAAATATTTAAGAATTTTCATTAAAAGTGATGGAAAATAGAGAAGAACGTTTGTTCTTCTTTATATTCTATCAAGTTTGATAAAAGTCGCTAAACAATTTGATGGAAAATGCCAAAAATCAAACAAAAATCGGAAGAAAGTCGCAAAAATTTCCACGCAAAGAAAAATCCATCAAAAATTTTCAGTTTAAGTGGACGTGGTGATGCTAAAAAATAATTTGCACTAAAAATTACTAAAAAACCTAGAAATTTTTCGGATAATTAATACTTATGCACAGGGGCGTCGACAGGGGGGTACAGCCGGTACTAATTACCGGGGCCCGAGGTGGTCATAGGGCCCGGCGAGTTTTCTATAATTTTTGTTTTTTAATAACAATACAATAATAAGTTTTAATTATAATTATTGTAAAATTATGAACGTAAAAATCAAATAATTACCTAAATTAATCAAAAGTGTAATACTCTAATTT